>WURT03181466.1:0-10240 GCA_009936505.3 Holothuria glaberrima | reverse complement strand
CCTGAACTATAGCCTCATTTTTGTGTTTGGAATCGGCAATGTAATAGTTCATCAGTTGTGAATGTTTGATCTATTGACACCAATAAAACTTAAAACTGACATGAATGCAATAACTAAATAACTTTTAAGACAATGATTCTAGTTGCAATCAAAGTCTAATTCTTCCAGTTCTGGGCAACTTCCTTTTCACCACACTATGTTAAGCTTGTCACACACCACATAATAGTATGATTTTAAAATCCAAACCAAAGTCTATAACTTGACATTTAAATTTAGAATTGAAAGCTGATACTGCACACACAACAGCAAAATACATCTCACCACAACCCTTTCTGTTCTAATGCAGGTGTTTATTTTATGGAAAAAATGTAGCTCAACATGAAACAAACCATCTAATGTATCCCAAAATCCAATAACTTTAAAACTCCATTCCAGTATAAGGGTTGTATAACCTATGTCTGAAGTTTAGCATGGTATACTTACAGCTGAAGCATGATAGGCAAATGTTTACTCTTTCTTGCAGACACTTTATTCATACTAAAGAAAAATCCATGGAGGCCTTTCATTACTTTAAAACACAAAAAACTTGAAAAATTTTGCTTCCTTAAAATTATACCATCTTGCTCATGCTTAAAGATATTCAATCTCTACCTCATTTTTTTGATAAAACTGGAAAAACTTTGAGTACCTTTTCACTTATAAATTCCAAAATCTTATCACCCTACTCTAAACCTAAAATAGGTAGAACTGAAGACCATACTTGTGTTGTAAGATGTAAAAGGGTTTTGTTTTCCTTACAGTTATTGATGAATGGGTAATACTGAAGATTTATGGGAGTACTACAAAAAGTCATGGGTGGTACCAAATACTAATAGCAGGTAAGGGGCTTTGTCTTTCAGTTACTGATGAATTGGTAACATTAAGATATTTTTGTCAGCAAGTGCCACAAAATGACAGATATGAGGCCAAATACTGATTCTTATGCCATCATTAATGTATTAGCACATTTTCTTTAAACCTAGGCAATCCAACAGTAATAGCTAATCGATCTCATCCTCCCATACAGTTTAACTTTGTTTTCAAAATATATGTTTACCAAATAGGCTCTAAGAATTCTACTCAAATTGTATTCAGCCTCTATATTTCTAAGCCTACTTCAATGTCTTAAAAAACATATTACTAAATAAGTTATTTCAAAGAGTAGCATGCTTGAGAGTGTTTCCAAACATTTCATCGACTTGTTCGCAGTATTCCTTGACATATAAAAAGGTGAAGTAAACTCAAACAGAAAACTTCGCCAACACAACATGCAAGTACCCCACCAAACTTCTTCATGTCACATATGAGTGTACACTGACTGCGGTGCGCATTCTATCATCTGGTAGGTAAAATGGGCATCATTTCTTCTTTGCCATCCTCCGTTTATAAAAGTGTGCAACTTCATCACTGTATAACTCACCATAGTTCTGGTGTGACAGGGTAATTTCCACTCAAGCATGCTGTACAATGATGTGATTTGTGTTTATCTTTATAAGGAAGGTTCATACCTTCAGATACAGCTGCTATTAAACCATCTATAGACAAATATACAACACTGTCCGCACCAAAATAATTTGCAAGTTCTTCAGGTTTTAATTTATTGGCAATGAGTTCCTCCTTTGTTGGGATATTGATCCCCATGTAACATGGATACCTCACAGGAGGTGATGCGACTCTGATATGAACCTGTACAAAACAAAAACAGTGATACAATTGTGATAAATTGTCAAAGTATTATGACTCTTACAATACACTTTGTAAGTGGGAGTGATGAGAGGGGGAGGGGGTTAGGATGAAAGGGGAAGCTAAGGTCAAAGAAACCCACGCACAATACAAATTTGTTGCTACATCGCTACAGACTTGATGAGGCAACTGGTCAGACCAAGGGCTGTGCGCCAGTCCACCTAAACCCAAATCCCAGCTAATTCCTATTCCAGTGCACAAGTAGTCCTAATGTTATATGGTAATTCAACATAGCCTAAACATAAACCAGAAAGCCCAAAGGCTTAGTGATTCCTTGCAAGATGAAACTAAAAGATATCAATCTTTCCATCTTGAGTTATTGTATATACTAGCAATTTCAAAGATTTTGCTGTTCCACCTCTGGAGACATTGTGTAACCTTTGACCTCTATCAAAAAGAATATGGTTCATCTTCTAACTATAATACATCCACAAGCCAAGTGTGAAAAGTATGCACCCTTCCTACATCAGGATATTGTGTTTAAAAAGGTTTGATTTTTTACCTCACTTAACCTCCAACCTCCACCAAACACTATAGCATTCTTCCTCTTAATATGATAAATTTATGTACTGTTCCAAGTATGGAAAGAACCCACCATTCCTAGCTTGAGATATCATTTTGACAAGGGTTTCAGTTTTTGTCCTCCGGTAACCTCACATGATCTTGACTCGACCAAAAACAACAGGGTTCATCTTTTGACTATCAAGCATCCACATGTCAGGTATGAAGAGTATCCAGGATTCCAACCTTGACATATCCTGTTAGCACGGTTTTGGATTGTTGACCTCTAGTGACCTGACATGACCTCTGACCTCCACTAAAATCTATACTTAGCACACCAGTAATTATTTCTCCATTGACTTACACACTAAATTTGATTTGATCTGTCCTCTCTGCACTCTTATAGAAGTTCTCAACATGGGTATGTTACCCCTGGAATGAAAGCTCACAAGTAGGCCATTCACATGGACTTAAAATTTGTGTAACTATTGTGTGCTATTGAGATTTTGAGTGTGGAGAGCTTGTAAAATAGAGTGGTGGTTCAGCCTTTTAACTTCATTTCAAATTCCACTTTGCATAGCAGAAGTATATAATGCAAAAAAAGGCCTAAAATAATTTCAATTTTCTTGATGCTTCTATTCATTTGCTACCACAGACAAAAAATCTCAAATAGCACACATTACTTCAGCAACAGTCCAAACTGGGGCCCACATTTTTTTTTCTGCAGAGATGTAAGAGAAGTAGAGGTCCACTTCCTGAAACTTTGTTGTCCAGGACTGTCGGCCTGGGGGAGGGGTTTAAAGGGGGGGGGTTTCCTTTAAGAGAACTTTTCTCATCAGGAGGAGGCCTAAGTGTAAAATAGTGCTATCTTTTTCTGTTTTTGAAGTATTTTCATGCAGAAGTTAATTTTTTTTTGGAAAGATTCCAAAAAACCCCAAAATTTTTCACACCCTTGGCCATTCGACCCACCATGACCACTGCAAAATCTTTTGTCTAGCAAAATGGATTTCCTGAAAATTTTGTTCAAGAATTGCTATTTCCTGAAAATTAAGAAACTTCCTGATCTCTTACATCTTTGTTTCTGAGGGTCCTTTAATTCATGGTTCTCTCCTTAAAGGAGTCATCTACTCAACATGAAGTATCTACATGCAAAGCATGGGATCCCTGAAGGTTGTGCTTCTTGAGCTATTGTATTAACAACCAATTTTCATGGTGACCCCAAATGACTTTTAAATTACACCCAAACCAACAGGGATCATCCACTCATTATACTTCAAGCTTACCAATCTTGAAGTACTGTGTTTACAAGCAGTTTTCAAGGTTTACATTATTTGACCTTCACTGACCCCAAATGACCTTTGACCTCAACCTAAATCAATACAAACTGTGTTCTCAATATCAGGTATTCACATGTTACATAAAACCTTCAATAACGTCTTCTTCTGGAGGTATCCTGTTAATGAGCATTTTTTAAGGTATTTAGCGTTTGAGTTCTGCCAAGTGTTGCTCATCCTTTGGTAACTATAGTGTACAGACCTTTGGAGAGCAAATGATGCTCTGTTGCCTGGATTGTCAGAACCAGTATTTTGTTTAAAAGGGGGCAGGGGGCACAGCTTTGGGGGTGTCAGAACTGCTGGTTACTTCAAGGGTTTGTAAGCTGCTTTTAGTCCATTCCTATTGGCTTCATGGAGTACCTTCCTCTGACAAGGAGTAGCTATTAAAGGGGGGGGATATAGCATCACCCCAAACATATATATGAACATCATATTATCTCTAACAACAACTGGTGACTGAAAGTTCATTGACATCAACCCAAACAGTAGCATCACTCTGGCTGGTCAATGGTGACTTGTACAATCAGTTGTACAAGCTCACACACAGGATGATTGTGTAGATGTGGCCTTGAGCAAGTTCAACTCAGTGCAAGCTACTGTCCGACAGCTATACTAGACAAGTGTTTTTAGTTGAAATTGAAAGAGGGGCTATAGGTAAACTTAGAAGGGAGAATTTTAAATGCCTGGGGTGAGATTGTATAACCTTTAAACTGTTTTGTTGTCTTACCTCTGCTGCTCCGGCTGTCTTTAAAAGTCTAATAATTGGTGCAATTGTGTTCCCTCTGACGATAGAATCATCAATCAACACAACCCTTTTACCTCTGAAGTTTTCAGTGAGGGCACCAAACTTCTTAGCTACACCCAACTGCCGTAATCTTGTACTTGGCTGAATGAAAGTCCTCCCTACATATCTGTTTTTAGTTAAAACTTCAGCATAAGGCACTCCAGACTGAAAAAAAGAGAAGAGATGTGAAAACTTACTCAATATACTGCTATTGGGAAATCTGCACTTATCAAAACCTCCAGTGGAGGAATAAATCTGATGTATGAAGGCAATGTTACTTTCTGGGGATACTTAATTTCAAGTATTAGTAGCAAGATACTGTTGATAAATTATGTAAATGAAAGTCAATGTCACATGACTACAAGGTCAAGAAACTAAGTCAATATTGAAAAGGATAAAATACAACAGGATTTTAACAGTCATCCCGTCGCCCATGAAGCCCAAAATTTGTAACAGACAACCAAAAATGGTGGGATGGTTGTCAAGTTCATGCAATCAGTTAACAGACGACTTCTTGAGTTACTGCAAATTTCTTTGTAGACTACTAAATCTTCTTTTGGACACCTAAAAAAGGCAGACAGTTTGTCCAAAGGACAACCATAAAATTTCTTAATCGAGGTCTGATGCATGTTTGAAGTTGCCTTGGCAAAAGTCAAGTGACCAACTGGGAGGGGGTGGGGGACCTGTCACAGATCTCTGACACTATGTAGACCAGCTTTAAGTGACCCTAAATCTAAACCCAAGGCCCAGATCACTATGCCCTAATTGCCACAAAAGTCAGTTAGCCTCTGGAATGTTGACAAATAATCTTCCTGTGACTTTTTTTTCCCTTTGACTAATATTTTGGAGGTGGCAGGGATGCTGCCAACAAGCAGCACCTGCTTTGTCATGAAATGGTCACATATGATATTTCTGTAGAAAAGGGGTTGGTCACTAACTAGATACAAGTGGCATAATTATAATCAAAACCATAATAACTTGATAGGACAGCACCAGAGTTACATAACATCCCAATGAGGAGAACTCGAAAGGAAGCTACCAAGAAATTTCTCAAGTTTTGACGAAAAACAAGAAAACCACCTTACCATTCTAGAATATCCCAAAGCTGCAGGAGTGGCTGATTCTGGTACAGTGCTGACTATATCTGCATCAACAGGTGCTTCTTGGGCTAATTTCTGACCACAATGCATGCGGACTGAATAGACCATCTGACCTGGTGGAACAATGATACCAGTCATATAACAGGTATCACCACAACTGATGCTACCTGATGGTAGCATGTACAGGATGGGAAATGTATTTGGGCTGGGGTTAGGGGGGTTGACTTATGAAAACTGGGTAGCAGTGGACTATTTATACCCAACTGACTGGATTTCCATCTCCAATCCCCTAGTTACAACCATCAATTATCCACCCCACTCAAAGTTCATCAGCATTAATATAACTGCTTTGAAGGCAACAAAAAAGACACACTTGTACACAATTCAAACTATAATTCACAATACAAGAGCACCAAGGATGCAGTAGCTCAACAAAAATTTCCACAGTCCCTCATGTGGTTGATATACTGTACACGTGTTGAATATGAATATATTACATGGACAGTCATAATCTAGCACCTTCTGTGCTATAGATGTCAATGATAACAGCTGTGTCAAATCAAAATTCCCTGGTAACTTTGTATTGGTAAGCTTGAGACAATTGTTTAATGCTTGTGAGCATCATACTGTAGGTGTACACCCAACTGACCCTAAATGAAGTGCAATTTATACCTCAATCTCTCAAATAATGATTCCAATAGCAAAACATCAAATCATAAAAAGAACTTAAAAACTCTCATAAGGGAATGCTTTAAAATGGATTTCATCATTTGACCCCTTGAGACTTCAAATGATATGGAACACAAAGGACATCTAGTATGGTGACCCATCATCTACTTAACACTATGGTCAAACTGGAAAGATTCACACACAACCACTATAAGTTGAAAACTTCAGCATGACTTCACTATTTGACCTCTCTTTGACCTAGTTCCTAAGTTCAAGTAAGATGGCATGTTATCTACTGAACACTCCTGCCAAATTTGACAAGATTCAGTCATAACCCCTAGGATATGAAAGCTTGTACATGATTCCACTGTTTGATCCCTCTGTGACCCTAGATAACCTTTGAATTAATTTCAAAGTACAGGCATGTGAGTGGCAACTCATAAAAGAGGAAATTTTGAAGATGAAGTAATGCATTTTTGTGTTTCCAGGAGCAATACCCTGGTATGATACATTAGGTAGCAACTCAGCCAAGCCACCAGAAGCTCTTGGCACCTTGTAAAATTGATAGCGACAAATCACATTGAACTTTTCTTCTAAGGTTTAGTAGAAAAACTGAGCACATACCCCTCAATTTCTAACATAAATGATTTCACTACTTGACCTCTCTATGACCCCAAATGACTTCTAACCTACTTCCAAAGTACCCCTATGATGACCCATCTTCTCATGAACATTATGGCCAAATTTGATAAGATTCGGACACAACCTCTAGATGTTCAAGGCTTTGCGAGATTTCACTCTCTAGGAACCCAAATGACCTTTTACCTACTTCTAGACTTCACATTTCATGATGCACCATCTACTGTACTGAACATTTTGGCTAAACCCCTAGATGTTGAAGGTTGTGCATGATTTCACTCTCTAGGAACCCATATGACTTTTGACCTACTTCCAAAGTACACTTTTCAAGACCCATCATTTACTGAACATTCTGGCCAAACCCCTAGGTGTTGAAGGGTATGGCGTGATTTCACTGTTTGGCCTTCCTATGACTTCAAATGACCTTAACTTTCTCCTTGGAAACAGCACGGATTGAGTATCATCTAAACCCTCAACTTCACTTAGCAAATTGTCCCAAATATATATTCATATTTAATTTCTGGGCAAAATTCTCAACTTCCTTTTGTCCTGTGCCCTTACCCTCATCTACCCCTCCCTCTGTTCCACGCCTGTTGCCCTGATGAAAACAGCTGCAGTTTTGTTTATACTTACCCTGTAAAACACTATCTGGTCTGGCAAAGTAGACATACTCAAAGATGCAGAAAGCTGGGGGGTCATTCCGAGGTCTTGGAACAATTGCAAGAGACTTAATACCACTGCTGCTAATTTGGACGATCTCTCCTGGTAGTACCTCTCTAACAAACTTTGCACCAATTGACTGGAATGAGCATGACTCTGATGATACAACCCACCCCTCTGGGTCAGAACTGTCATCTTGAAATGAAATAAAAGGAAATTCATATATAACTTTGTGGGTTTTCTCTCACCACTGAAGTCACCCCTCACAACAACTGTCTTTAAAACATCATTTGTAGATTTCTTGAATTCTTATTCAACAGTTTTTATTGTGTCAAATTCTTTATGACTCCAATATATAAATACAGGTCATGTGGTTGAAATATGATAACCATTCAGTCAAACTACTGATGTCTATTGCTCATTCAGTTGCACAGATATAAATGCTTGGAAATTTGCTGATTTCATTGAAGATCATGTACTGCATAATACATTTTATAAATGTCAGTCTTACCACTTTTCACACTATACACTTCGTTTTCTTTTAAAACGCACCCTTCCTTGGAAAGGATTTTGTAAGACTGAGTGTACATATTGTCAACACTAGTGTTTGACTGACTATCAATATTCCGTTTTGGTTTTGGCCAACATTCTCATTTTTCCAGCAGTATCGGTATCGATAAAAGATACCTTGATATGCTAATACTCCCTGACACATATTCCTCATCCTAAAAGCCTACTTCATGATGAACTTATTTTATGTTTAATGTTAGGCTCATTTCTCAAGTATCAGTTTCCAATCAACAATACTGAGATTTGAAATATTGGTATTAGTGATTTTGGCTACTAGTTATATCAGCTACTAGTGCTTTTAATGTCAGTACCATGCTGGTCAATTCATTCCACGACAAAACGGTAAAGTTCGTTTTCTGTATGAAGTTACAATGGTTTAAGAAAAGATACCGTCAGATACCATCATCTGAGCAGTATAAGAGTAACATAAATCATTGAACAATCTCCTACAAATTTTTTTATATCTCTGTACAGAAATGAGAAGATCACAACTGAACCACTGAATGCCCTTTTTGACTTTTGTTTACACACATATACACCTACAGTTCCCTTTGTTTTGCTTTACCCTTTCACTACTGCAGGGGTCTCAACCCCCACGTTGGGTCACACTGAGTGATAATGGGAAAATAAAGATAATCTTGTCTTGTCATTTTGTGACATTTGTGTCCATAAAAGGAAAGTTGCAGGATGTTTTCAGGTTATTTTTAGCAATTGTCTTGCATATTAATAGTGGTCCATAGTTCAGTTTAATATATTAAAAGACAGCTCACCAATTAGTACAAGTTCTGGGGTAATGCTGCATAGGAGGGACATCATCTGTGTTAACCCAAATCAACAGCCTCATGCATGCAAAATGGTTAGAAACAGACCTTGTATCCTCAAAACATTACAAACAAGAAAGCTAAAAGGCTTTGTGATTCCTTCCTTTGAAAATCTTGTTGAAATTCTTCTTCCACTTGCCTGAGTTTCTAATTGACACAATTTAAAGACCAAGCGCTCCCTAATAGAGGAGAGTCTTGCTAGCTACCTCACACTACAGGCAAACTAAAGTCTGAAACTTCTCTCAAAAAGAGCAGGGATGAGCTTGACATGCCAAAAAAATCAATGAAATTTGTGGGTAGCTATGTACCATAGTGACGCTGAATCTAAGCACAATGCATGAACCCTTACAAGGGAGGTTCTGGGAGCAATGTGCCAGAAGCTCTTGAATTTCTTACATCTAAAATGATCTATTTTTATCATGTTTTGAAAAAAACAAACTATTAAAAACAGACTAGGCTGTAAAGCTCACACATTTGGGTCAACATTTGCTTGTCTATCCAAAACCTAGTTAATACCAATCAGCTTCTTGATTTCAATGAACCAGTGTCCAACATTATTTAGTGGCTCACTATTAAGTTTCAACATCATTACAGCACATTTTACAGGCATTTTAGCCTAGGCTCAGTAGGTCTACAGCCCTTAAAAGAAGGCTGTACATCACAACATAAGGCCAACTGAGTGGAAATGACCATTTGCTTCCTCTTTTACTTTTCACCTTTAAGCAGTACATACAGTTTGACCACGGGGCCAAAATATGACAAGGAAAAGGGGTACCAACAATATACCGGCAATACACCCAGCAAATGGGAGGAAAGCTGCACATAAGATCTACACCATTCAACATATGGTGACCCCAAATGACATTTGACCTCCACAAAAGAAATCTAGTTCTATTACTCAGTTTGGAGGCATCCTTGTGCAAAGTATGAACTGCACTATTGTTACCCCTCTTTAAAATCCTTTACAAGGGTTTTACCACTTGATCTCCAATGACCTCAGGTAACCTTTGACCTCTATCATAAACAGGAGGGTTCATCTACTGACAATAATGCATCCACATGCTAATTATGAAATTTACATATAATTCTTATCTTGAAAAGTAATCTTTACAAGGTTTAAAGTTTTTTACCTCTGGTGATTTCTAATGTTCTCCCACAATGGTAGAATTCCTCCTCCTAAGATGACAATCCTACAGTACAGTACATCAACTGTGACCAGTATCTATCATTTGTACCTTGAGCTGTGTTGCATTTACCAGCAATTTCAAAGCTTTTTCGAAGTTTCACCTCTAGTGACTTATGCCATAAACCAGAATGCAAAAATGCATTGAGGTTTCGATGATGCATACTGTATATGTTTTATTCGCAATAATGCCATGT
>WURT03181455.1:0-10240 GCA_009936505.3 Holothuria glaberrima | reverse complement strand
AACACCTGTTGAACATGCAATCCTGGATAACAAAAGTAGAAGGGTTTACTATAAAATGGAGATGTAAAATATTCTTGCAACAGAGAGAAGCTAATATCGTCATATAAGAGATCATTCCAAACATCTGTTATTGGTAAGATTTTCTTGACTGCTCAAGGAATACAGACGCTCTTACTAACAAGGTTTATTTTTTGATATAATTAGTTTGACCCTTAACTCTTTCGCAGCCAGATACGTAATACTACGTATAAAGTTAATGTGCCATTCACAGCCACTTACATACTATTACGTATCCAACCTACCACGTTTAAAAAGGACCGAACGAGCTATTAAAATACCCCAGAAGCCAGTGTGACCTTCTGATAATACCTTCTCATAATTTGTGTGGGTGGCGCTATTGGTTTTTTTTTCCTAACTTGAACTAGTGACAACATACAGAGCAAACAAAATGGCAGCCTCCTTGGATTAGTCAGAATATGCAGTGCATATATTTTAATCAGCGTAGGAAGTTCTGAAGGTGGCCCAAGGAAAAAAGACGGTGAAATTGACTCGTACGGTATATCTTTGAACATTGTGGATTGGAATTGGGCTCTGTCAATTATTTGGATACTTTTACATTGTAAAAATTGCGATCTCAGGGTAGATGAAGATAATACATCAGTACAGGGACCAGTTCCGCGAATTAAGGCAATCGGCGGCCATTTTGAATTATGCTTGACCGAATTGAATTTTAAACAATGGTAACTGGTAGAGGAATGTACATTCTACAAATTTCATGTTCAGACCAACTTCGAATTCAGCTCAGGTAAAAAGTTACATTAAATTGCAAATATTGTAAAGAACAGTTCAGCTGGCTAGCTGAAAAGGGCACAACAGGAAAATTGAGGCTGGCTGCGAAAGGGTTAGTGTTCCAAAGGAAAGTGGCAATTATTTTAGTATCTTTTCTGTGCACACAATTATGTGTTCCAAGTTCTTTTAGCATCAATGAGTCTAAACAAGGGTTTAAAAGGATTTCCAGTGTTATAGTCCTGTTTTCTGCAACTTGCAAGGCATCGCCTTTGTGAATGTAGACAATTCAGCACGTCCAATTCTTTCATTTCGCTTCTTTTTACCTCCAGTGACCTCAGATGGCCTTTAACCACTACCAAAAACAATAGGGTTCTTCCTCTTAACATGACAAATCTATATTAAATATGAAGACTTTCCTTCATTCCTATCTTGAGATATCGCGATTACAAGGTTTTCGGTCTTTGACCTCTGGTGACCTCAGATGACCTTTGATCTCTACCAAAAACAATAGGGTTCTTCCTCTAAACATGGCAAATCTACGTACCAAATATGAAGTGTCTATCATTCCTATCTTGAGATATTGCGATTTCAAGGCTTTTGGTCTTTGACCTCTAGTGACCTCAGATGACCTTTGACCTCTACCAAAAACGATAGGGTTCTTCCTCTCAACATGGCAAATCTATGTACCAAATGTGAAAAGTGTCTGTCATTCCTAACTTGAGATATTGCGATTACAACAAGTGTCACAAACACACATACACACACATACACACAACACCACCATCGCATAGATTCCTTGCCTGCCTTCGGCAAGGAATCAATAACCACTCGCCAGCTGGCCATTTGCGACTGAAAACATCGGCAGGCGAGTGAAAACCCTCTTCTTGGTAGCCCTGTTGGCTAGTTAAAAAATCTGATTACCTCCTATCTACAGTTAAAATTATTTATTACAATGCACAACTAGCCTAGATCTATTTATCACTAAAAATAATCTCAGTTCCAGCTCAAATATCAGCTGTCATGATTAGTTTCATTATTTTCTACTTATTTTCCCATTGAAAATACTGCCAGTCCTTAGCACTGATGTGACAGACTATAAATATGACATCATTCTCAGCGTACCTTATCCGTTTCTATATCTCCGAACTTTCTGAAGTAGATTTTCTGTATTGAACTACATAGAATTCAAAAGGCTATTTGCATCCCCCTTCGAGTTGTCTGTCATCTATATTTATTGTTGTTAAACTTCCTGAACCTTCTCATATTGAACGGGAAAGTCTAAGCATCCTACTGTAGCTCTCACCCAGACTGGAAAGTTTGCCCTACGCATGCAAGATCGGGTCCACAGAGCTTGCTGCCTGGTTTTGCACCTGGCCGCACAAAAATTTGCAGTTCATATATCTGGGCGCAAATGCAATGCATTTGTACATATGTGAATGGAGAAATTTATAGCCTAACACACTGTAGTATAGGCAAATTTGGAGTCCATACCATCATTTTTTGAAAATCTTCAACATTTGACTGCACAGAGGCCTGTGAATCTGGCCCATGGCTGCACATTGATGAGAAAAGTTACTTGCCCGCACAAAATGCAAACCTTCCTGTCTGGGTTCTCACCAGATGATTGCCTCAAGCTGAATGAAGTCAATGAACACACATCAAATCAAATGTTAACAGGCATCTTCATAAGGAGGTATTGAATAACACAAATTTTCATTTCGCTTTTTGAATATGAAAATAGGAGTGCTAGTGAAAATAGCCCTGTGTAAAGTGTATGTACTGTATGTACTTATACTGGTGGTATCATGAGTCAATCACTTAACAACTATTGTGACAGAAAGAGATAAAAAACATTTAAGGAAATGAATGAAACTTTGCAGTAATATTGTGTCTTCCTCATTGTGCTTTATTTTTGTGTAGTCTGGACTAAGCAATCTGTAGAAAATGAATTTTGAATTGTAGGTAGCAGTACCCGACACAATGTTTATGAAGGAATCTAGAGACAATCACTTCAGAAAAAGAGCAGTCAAAATACTATTAATTACCACATTTCAGAACAATAATGATTACAAACAAAGACGTTGTCTTTTCTATCATCATTTTCACTGAAAGCTTCATCAAAGACATTTTGGTAATCATTTTTGGTAACATTTGCAAATTTCTAGTTCATTCCAATGCTGAAACTTGAAAATTTGGCTGAGTAATCTTTTTGCTTTGGAACATGAAAAATAATGAGGCAAATTAATGCTTGTTTTTGATGTTTTTGAAGAATATACATTGTAGGTCATGCTTACATAGAAATCACACGGAACCTACACGCTGCACTAGCGTTTAGAATGCAGTGATCGACTCATGATTATTTAGGCCTACCATATATAATGCTTTGAATGCTAACTGGCTGCTAACCTAACAGTAAGGGATCATGGCCACTATCCATCCAGATGGGCAATTCCATTGTAAAATAGGGCGTTGCAATCTTTAATTTCACATTTTTACGGTATGACCTACAGTAGTACTAGGGAGCTCAATGCAATCCAAATACTAGGCCTAAAGGTCCATATTTGCCGCAAACGACGGCCGCGGAAGCAGACTTCCTCAATAACCTATGAATATGCATGTTGACGTCACACACACTTCCCTGAAGTTTCCCAATGTTTAATGAGCCTCCCAATCTCAGCACATTCACACAATAGCATGTCTTGACCTGAATAGGCCTCCTAACAAGCCACCATTCTGAGCAGCTACATCTTGACAAAAGAGCCCGCACACCAACACCACCAAATGATTCCTTTAAATAAACCTTGATTAATCTGTTGAGCAGGAAGTTTCTCGACCTATGAGAACTAGTTGCTATAGAGTTTTGCATTTAGCTTGTTTTTAACTGATTAGCCCATGTATTAATTGGCTTCATAATAGAATTCCATTTAGGCATTAGTTTCTAAGCAATATGAGCTTGCCCTCCCACACTCTACAAGTACAAGTTGAACAAAACTTCATAGAAATTTTCTGAAGTGACCAGAAAAAAATGAGAAGACCTAGCTGTTGCCCATAAATTCGACTTGAATGTCAAGAAGCACTCTCCATGGCATGTAGGCAAAGTGTTTACAGGTATTGCAAACAAAACTCTTCCGAGTATTATAACCTAATGTGATGCTATCGGAATGCTTCTGCTCTCGCAAGTAACATTCACAGATATATACAGAGACCTTCAATACGGTCATGCCATATTACTGTACATGTTAGGATAGTTTCAGTAGAGCTAGTGACTGGTAGCCTACTCGAATGTGCATGGTACCGTTCAAAGTAAGTGTTCAAGGGAGCATAAAGGATAGTTCGTTGAAGATCTTCTACAAATGCCACTTAATTATTTTACCAAAGATTGGTTTACATCAACCAACTAATTTTGCTAACATTTAAAGGGCAACAGTAGAAGTCGCACTGCCTGAACTATTACGTACTGTATAACTGGTCACAAATAATTTTGCTTAAAGCCTGTGTTGACTGGGAGAAACAATTTTAATGGGTTATTACCAATTGTTGTAGAAAATTGTTATTCTCAGCGGAATGAACACAACCTCTTTCAGCAAATTACGGGGCCGTAAACAAAATCCGATTTTGCCTAGTTCAAGGCAGCATCCATCCGCAAAGGTGGGGAGGCGCCTTTTCACCATTTGCGAATTGCTGTCCTGGGGAAGGGGTCCCCCTCCCCTGCAAAAAAATGTCAATTGGAAGCTGTCTATATGGCAATGGTGCCATATTTGGGCGCAATTTACTCTTTTAAAATGTCGTATCAACTGGTAAACCTAATTCATTACAGTTTTAGTTTTCATCATTTTTTGGAAAAGTGGAGGGGATTTTTGGAGATGTCCCCCCTTCCAAAAAAGTGAGGGGAACACGTCCCCCTGTCCCCTCCATGATCCACGCCCATGGTTTAAGGGGCCATCCATTTCATTATTTCTAAAGCATACACACAAAGTCCTCCTTCGGATCAATGATTCCCTCAAACTCAAAGACCAGACTTTTCCAACCACCAACATATCTTTGTACGTTCAGAAAGTCTCAACAAAACTAAAGGTTACGATTGCTGTTTGAGAGACAAATAACCTTTCTACAATAAACACTTTGCTGGCAGAACATCCAGGTGTTACATTTTCCCAAGACCTGCTAAGGGCAGCATGATGTGAAACTGAAAGTAACATTTAAGCTTTTCAATGTGAGAGGCAGACATCCCATCTGTAGAGAGATGTAAGAAGTCAGAGAGAGATGAGGAGAGGGAAAGGGTCCAGCCCCTTTTTCAAAGAATGGAGGGCACAAAAGTGTGCTTATATGCTCCAATATAGTTCCAGGACTGACGAAAAGTCTGTACCGGAAAATAATTTTACAAAGGAAAACAATTTTACAAAGGGAACAGATTATCCATCAAATTAGCAAAATAGGAACATTTTGCCAAATTGCATGTAGAGACCCTCAAACTGAAAAATTTTCCAAGGGGAGGGCATAGCCGTATGGGCAAGGGGGCTGGGGCGCCCCTCCCAAATGTCAGAAACCTGACTAAATCAGGCAGATATTCTGTCTCAGTCAGGCAGAAAATTGGACAGTAAAATTAGATTTGGATTTGCCCAAATCACCGCCCTCCCTGAGAAAAACAGTCCCCAAAGGCAGGAAGGAGGGAGGGGAAGTGGCCTGTAACCAGATAAGGTACAGATGGAAAAAAAATAGTTTCCAGTGGGACATTTTATAAGGAAGGAGAAATTCAAACTGCTTCCAGACGCTGGTTATTTTGAATTTTGCAGGTCCAAATTTTTTCCATCCAGGGGCTTACGCTTGGCTACGGACTTGAGGATCGACAGTCACTCCCTAGGACCAGACCCATTCCCAATTTCCCTGGGACCAGACCAATCCCCCGGGATGGTGGTTCCAAACAATTCCATCCAACCATCCCCAGTTGAGATCATCTGTCCCACACCTATGCTTCCCTAAAAAATGCTTTAAAATTGTTCATTGTAACTTGAGCAGTTTTGATTGAGTAGCATAATTTTTGTGTATGACAACAGTTTTGTTTTAAAGGTTACCCCCCGCCCTAGGTTACCCCCACCATCGATCAGCAAATATTTAAAACTAGCATCAAAATCAAACAGATTAGGAAAAGGTGCCCAATGTGCTACTTTTTCCAGCAATTTACTTTTATCAAAATGGCGACCACCATGATCTTCGATCACCGTTCATGTTGCAAGTGCAATTGATAGCCTGCGTGACAGGTCTCCGAAGTTTAGCTAGAGTGTTCAGTAAAATAAATACAAACAACAGAATTAGAAAATCGCGATGGTGCCATGGACTGATTTGGAAAAGTCACAGTCTGTGGTGAATAATGCCTCCGTAGTGACAACTTCCTGGTAAAATTAAGCCAATGAGCGAATAAACTGCCGAGTGTTCGGTCTCTCGTAATGACATGGCTACATCAGGTAGCACTATGTCATGACGAGAGGCCAAACTATCCAATGGGAGAACCGGATTCTGAAAGGGGAAATCCTGTGTACGTAATGTGATGTCACCATCTTTGACGGTTGGCCCAGACTTTGTGGAGTGGAGCTTTTAACCGAGAAATGTTCCTTAAATTTTTTGAAGAAAATTTTGGAGCAAACCAATCATCATACTGCTTTACTGATCGAAAAACATGTTTTAAACTTTCGTGTGTATTAAAAAGTGGTAAAGTTAAGAATATGCATAAAATTGTGGTTCAGTTAGGCGAAGTTGGTGCCTACTGCCTAAGACAGAGGAAATGAAAATCACAGAACACCGTTCGTATGATTTTTTTTTTTCATTATTCATTATTTTGCAACAGTGGTAAAAATAGGCAAAACACTATCATGACACACTAGACTAGGTGCTGGCTTAATTTACAGTCAAGGCCTATGTATGAAAGTGGAAGATTGTGTCATTTGGGTGAACGCGGCTAAATGAATTTGCAAATTGGTCCCACAATTCTACTTTCATAAAAAAAAAATCCCTTAGACATCACAGGAGAAAATTAATCAGTCTTCAGTAGAACTGAAATAAAGTTTAGAGGTGTGAATAAATAATATAAATCTCTAAATGAAAAAGTTGATATCAAATGGTAAAATGTTGATTTACTGTACAGCGTACAACAAAATTATCAAAGAAGCCAACGGAAAATTTAGCTGTAATTTCAGGAATTTATGCTTACCTATGTGGAAGCTTCTGTCCTTACTGGAAACTGGCCTTATCAAAGACCTAGAATGAAAGTGCCCCTATGCGAGAAAATTGCCTGAAATTTTTCAAATATGGCTCAAGAGTTTCTACGACACTGCTTAGGCCTACCTACAAAACAGAGACACGCTGTTGTGCCCTTTTTTTTCTGGTAAATATTTTGGTGTTTTGGTAAAATGGACTGTTAATGGGCAAAACTCTGTCAGACCAGATTAGTTTCCTACCTTTCCGTGTTATATATATATGCATAGTCTTGGACAACCTACACTAGCCTAGGCCTAGTACCGAGAGCCTGTGGGCCTACTAAGAAGTAAGATACAGGGCTTCATTTTTTAGGAGCGCCCGCGCTCTTATAATTATACGACGATCGCTCTCATCCGTTTTCACGCCCGTTTTGGGGAGCACAACATTCTTCTTGGAAGAGCTACAAATCGCTCGTCTTTATTTGGTTCCGTGCAATGTTTTGCTTGTCTTCACAAATCTATCGCTACGAATCGCTCATCTTTATTTTGTTCTGAGCAATGTTTTGCCCGTCTTCACACATCTATCTCCAAAATTCATGAAATGAAAGCACCTTAGAATGTTGTTCTGTAAGTGTTTGTAATCAAAGATTAACGGCCTGAAATATGCTACATTTTGTATAGGCCTACTGTACAGGCCGTTTGAGGTTGATTGTTCGTAAGATCGCCGAGCACTGCCTTATTTATACAGGAATCAATGTCATTGCTTGTTCAGCTGGAGCGTTGTCAGCTTGCAAGCCTGCAAAAAGCTGGTTGGTTCGCTGCCTACCACGTTTGCTGCCAATGCCCACTCTATACCATCTGCACTGTCCACTCAAAGTATTAAAATGCATCATGCCAGTATCGTAACGTTCATGGCAAGCTGCGGACAATCTGATTGTGGATGGAAAAATCTTGAAAATTTCCAATGATCTCGTCTGCTTTATATTATTACAAGATTTAAAGAAGTAGTGGTACGGTATATGCTTGTCTTTTTTTTAGTATGGGAGAATTTGAAGCCTACACCCTCTTTTTTTTTTAAAGACTTTCAAAGGGTGTCATGTCTGTTGTCATTCTGATCCATGACAAGATTCCATGCCATTATTTTTAGCCTACCATACTTCACTTGTTATTCAGTATTTGTGATTAGACCGAAGTGTACCCTGACTATCTTTCATTCATTTTTCAATTTAAAAGAGACACTAAAATTTTGATTGTATTTATGTTAATAGGGACATGCTGTTGGTCTCGAATACCGAGGAATCACTGGTGCTGCTTTCATTACGGCAGCTGCTCCTTTAAGATCTAGTCAGACTACTATTCATGATGCCTTAAACAGGAGTACCCAGGCGGCATACCAAAAGTTGCTAACAATGGCCTACTATATTGCCCTTGATGGATTACCACTATCCTCATTCAAAACATTTGTTGTGGTGCAGAAGAAGAATGGGGTAAAGCTTTTAAATAAAACAGATAGCTGAAATAGGGCTGCTGAGTTTGTTCATGAACTTGCGGATGCCATTCGCAGGAAGATTGTAGTTCTTTTGTAGTCTGCTGCTGCCTTTTCTGTTCCGAGTAATGGGTCCCAGGCAAAAAAATCGGAAAAGAAAAGGAGCTGGTGATGGTTTGAGTCATCACAGCTGGACTACCAGTGTACTTTATTGCAGCATTGGAAGATATTGACAAATACGGCAATGCAAATGCGGAGAATTTGCATAAGTCCATTAACAATGCATTCCAGAACAAGGTTAAGACTAGTACAGCCCAATATACAACTGCTCTCATATCTGCTACTACTGAATACAGGTGAGACCAATGGGCCATGCCCCCCCCTTTTCACAGATGCCAATCTTTTTTTTTTTTTTTTAGATCCTAAAAAATATGTAATTTTGTAACATAAATTTTACATCAAAAGGAAGCATATGTGGCACCAGATTGCATGTAAGGACACCTTTTCTTTCCAAAAACTTTCAATCCCCCAGGCTGGTAATCACACAACATGCTGCATGCCCCTCCCCCTTGATAGAAATCCTGCTTACACCACTGGGTGAGACTCTTCATATCAAGTGACACAATGCACAAAATATTTGGCAATATTTATCTTGAAGGGCATACTCCCTCACCCACAAAGTAAATCAACACATCCTGAGATGCAAATTCCTGTACTGGTCAATGTGCCATACATAGTACGTATTGAGTTGATTAGTGCTAGATATTTCTGGAATATTTTAGGTAAGAAAAGGGCCTTTAAGCTATAATTTGCTTCTGATTATAATCCCTTATTTCCTCTTCTAAAACAGATGGTCGACATCTATCTTAAATATAATCTTTTAAAAAAGCTTTCAATTGCGAAGCAAAAGTCTGTGGTTAATATGCATCTTCTGAAAGTCAAAGTGTCATGAAAACGTGTATGTGAAACCCTGTTCAGAGGACTGCCAGTTTTGTCCAAGGATTATGGAAACATACTTGAGTACTGTAAGTCACACTCTTATGTCACTCAATTCCTCATAGGGTTGAGTACCACCATGATCCTCCCGATTGACTTACACACTATTTAAATCAACTTTGTTTAGGCCTTGAGGGGAAGCTAAAGTCCATTAGGAGTTAACATAAGACATGGGCCACAAGTCATTTTGAAGTTGACAAGTGTACCTGTACCTATCGTGGCTCTTACAATTTATTTTATCATGACCCTTTAGATTTTTTGCTCGCTCAGCTTGAAGTTAGCACACAGTTTACCCCCCCCCCCAAACCAGTTTTGCTCAGGGTCATTTGCAAAATTCTGCTGATGAACACCTGTCTAATGGTGGTGGACTACCTTAAAGGTCTTATTGAGAGGCAAATAAGGGTCTTGCAATTGACTCAAGAGTATAATGGCCGGTAAACTAGATTTTTATAATATTTTTCAACGGAGAAAACGGAGCGGAAAATGGAGTTTTTTCTGAAAATTTTACTAGTTTTGGCCAAAACTGAAATGATAAGGTGACGTGATTTCTTTGATAGGTCAACTGTGACGTCACCGGCCGGAGTCGGGTCGAGCTACTGTAGCGTGAGCGCGGACGACATGCATGCACCGCAGTGCAGCATGCAGCATACTGGTTATCTACAGTAGCTAGAATATATTACTACAGGTCTAATGTTACTGCCACTGTGCTTTTCACCTGCATGGTGATTTGAAATTATGAAGAATTGCACATAGTAGGGGTTATAACGCTACAGAGAAT
>WURT03181444.1:0-10241 GCA_009936505.3 Holothuria glaberrima | reverse complement strand
CGCAAAAATATGCAAGACTGAGGAATCAGAAATTCCAACTGGTATTTCAGATTTTCCGACTACCGTCGCTCTGACAAACTTTGGGGGGTGAGCAACCCTCCACACCCCCTGGTCGTGATGGCCCTGTCTCCAGATTGCCCTGCATTGTTGTTGGTATCAGTGGATCTGGAGGTGATGAGAGACTTCCCTCAAGGGAAAGAATGCAAGGGTTGAGTTTTATGTGGTCATAACAATTGTGTCTTTCCTGTTCCACAGGGTACAACACATATAGTGTTACATTTTATGCTATAGGAGAATGTGGTCAAGGGCCTGCTTCAACGACTCTCCTTGATATGCAAGGTAGGATAAAGATTACAGTTTTAATATTTGCCTTATCAACCATTAATTATCTAGGGAGGGGTGAAAATATTGGGAACGGGGTGAAGGGTATTTCTGTCTTTCCAGTTCTTTGGAACCTCACTGGGGCCAAGTCCTCTAGAACCCATGACAATTTCCTGCATCTCACATGCAGGACGGTGCTGATCACAAGTTCATAATGACAAAAGAGCTACAATACTCGCAAGTGTTGATCGCTATCCATTTTTGAGATTAGACTCACCAGTGTACACTAAACAGAGTTAAAAATCCCAACAAGAAAGGTTGGTAGTGGGAACAAGCAATGAAACACTAGTATTAAAGGGACGAATTAGCTGCATTGTGATGTACCACAGTATGTCAGATAATTTCTGTATGCACAATACCCCTTTTATGTGTCAACAGTCCATACAGTCAGTGTGACTTGCATCACATTTTGGACTGTGTCTGAACAGTTTGGTGCACTCCTGAACTCGTTTTGAAAGTCAGTCACTTGACTTCAAATTTGTGTATCCTGATATTGTAATTTATGTATGGCTCATTTTAATGATGTGATGAAATCTGTGGCAAAAAATTATCAAATTTATCCAAAAACCAAAAAAACTCCTTGGTTTAGTATGCAATATTTGTGTTCTTAAATGTTATGAGAGATTTTTACAAGGGAAATGACAAGAGATTTGTAAGATTTAGCTGATTTAAAAAAAATCATATTGGAGTTTTCATATAATAATAATTATAATTTGTTTTTATATAGCACTTTACACTAACGATAAGCCTCAAAGCGCATCACAAATATTACCCCTGTTCAACAGTAAATCATCCCAGACACAATCCATCCAGTGTGTCAGAAGCAGCTCTTACAGTGCACTCAATGACAATTCAACTCCCGGTACCCATTTAACCCCTTGGTGGAGAAAAGCAGTTGAGATAAAGCATCTTGCCCAACGACTCACCATAATGACCCAGGCAGGAGTCGAACCAGCAATTCTTGGATTATTCCCTTAAGTGTTCCCCTTATAATGCCATGTTAATTTTATGTCTGGTTATTTTCTTATTTTCTTACTCTCAGAAATGATCACTGTTGATGTAAAGTTACTAAGCCCCCATAACCTTGTAATGGAGGCTATCAGCAAGGACGAAATCAAAGTTTCTTGGAGCCGTCCAACCACACCAGAGAGATTGGTGTCATATTTTATAGGGTACAATGCCATTGGACAGCCAGAAAATACAGTTGAAAGGTGAGCAAGATGGCACGGTTCTAGTATTCTCTGAAAGTAGCACACCTACAGAAAAGTATGGTGTCATACTGTACCACAGTACATATTACAGTTGTCCCAGCAGACAGCCATTTTAATGTTGTGTTTTTTAGCCATTCTACTTTCATAAGACTTTAGATCTATTGATATTTCAAATTTTTTGTATAATTGTCATTGGTATAAAACAATAGTAAAATAGGGACAGGTAATATGCTGTGGCAGCCCTACCTAGCTTGTACAATGTTCTTTATCCAGTGAACAACTTATGTTGATTTTGATAGAGGTCAAAGGTCATTTAGTTTGGGTCAACAGTTTACTCGTTCTCTCAAGGCGAGCATCTTTTTCAAGAAAACCCTAAACCAGAACTCGATATATTCAGATTGTAACCATAAAAATCCCAAATTTTTGGTGTTTAGATAAAGCTAAGTCTACTGAAATTAATTCATGGAAACCTCAGTGCAATTTTGCATTCTAATTGTTTCAATAAAACACTAACATTTTCAGTGTGCTCGGCAACCAAAAGTTTCACTTTCTCCATTCTTCTGGTATGCTGTTGCTGTTGTGGGGACTTCAGGTTGTAGATCCCCCTGTTGGGAAAATCTTGGCACCCCCTG
Organism: Holothuria glaberrima; assembly: GCA_009936505.3. NCBI lineage: Eukaryota > Metazoa > Echinodermata > Holothuroidea > Aspidochirotida > Holothuriidae > Holothuria > Holothuria glaberrima. The sequence continues at coordinate 8,017 of WURT03181444.1, read as the reverse complement.
TGGTTGTGAGAGGGCCGAGTGCTTTCAAGTTTGTAACACTAAATATTTAACTCAGGAAGCTTTTGTTCTCTCTAAAGTGGCCCATTCAAATGCTAGTGGTGTCGTCAGTATAGTTTCATTACTTTTTCACTATTGCAGGATCGAACCAGACTATTTGTCACCAAGAACAGAGTATATCTTGCTTGGTCTTCAAACTTACACCTTTTATCGAATAAGAGTGATTGCTAATTATGCTGATGGTACCAGTCATTCCAGTGTCTACATGTACGCAAATACTGGGGAAGATAGTAAGTTTCCTTAAAGGGTTTATGTACCCTAAGTTGGATTAGTATTTCCCACAGTCTATGAAGGCTGTTTCTAATCATGTTACGTAAGGCACGTTGTCAAAAAAACAATGCTGCAGCTGCCCCAGCAAGCTGTAGCTGCCTCTGCAGCTGCTGCAGCCATGCTTTGTTGCCATACATGTTACAACAGTAAGATAAAAGTCATTGCTGTTGTTGTAACATTACAGCAACAAAGCGTGCCTGCAGCCTCTGCAGCTTGGCTGAGGCAGCTGGAGCCTGTAGTTTTGACATGGTTCCTAACAATAATTTTGTGTCTTCAAAGATGTTCTAGGATTACAATTAATAGGCTGCATTAATTTTCTGAAAAATCATTGTAGAATGCAGAAATAAATGACTTCAGTTTGTCAATGCATCTCTAAGGGGTGTAAGATCAAATTTGTAAAATTCAGCTACTGTTGAAATATAAGGACTGCTTCCCTTACCTTACATTTTGTGTTCATATGAAATTAAAGTAAGTATTCGTATTAATAAAAATTCTTTTAAATTATTTTACATAAAGAGATTGTCTCAAGACTTTTAAACATTATGTCGATAGAAACTTGAAAATGAAAAGAGAAGTAGAAATGATTAAATTCAAGAAACAAAGTAATGTGTAATGTGACAAGTGACATGCACAAGTAGGAGTCTTGAGATGTAAAGTGTAAGTTGCAGTATGGTATTTACCAAAGCAGGAATAATTTAATCCTGCTTTTGTAATGTGTTCAATAAGAAAGTATGGATGCAAGAGCTGCAGCTTGGCTGAGGCAGCTGCAGCTTTGCTGTTTAGACATGATGTCTTCATACTAGCATAACACTTCCTCATACCATGTTTAGTGTGTTAACCAGTGATAGAAACGGAATGTGTCCAGTGTCCAGCGCACGCTCAAGAAAATGCCAAACCCCAGTGGCTGCAATGAAAGATGAAAAAGTGGGGAGGGGGGGCTAAAGGTATGTTCAGCCCCTCAATATTTGTCAAGTGCTCCAAGAAGCAGGGAGAATTTCGAAGTGGGGGCTGAACATATTCTTGCTTAGAACACTCGGGAAGTCCTATTTCAGGCCATTGGAGGGGTTTGTAAAGTCAAAAATTTTCTTGTACACCCCACGCCAACCGATGGTGGCGCTCCGCTTAGATAGTCCTGCCACGCATGATGAACCCCCCCCCCCCAGGTAAAAGCTGGCTACAGGCCTGCAATAGCCTGTCATAACATCAGAACATTTATAGAACCAATATTAATGAATGTAACCTTTCAGATGGAGACAGCTTTTGTTACTACTGCATTTATTACTTATATTATTTGCAGAGCCTGGCTCACCACCTAGAGATGTATATGCGTATACCCTGGATGCTATATCAATAAATATCACGTGGAAGCCACCTCTCATTCCGAATGGTATAATAATATCCTATACCATCTATTACTGGAGTAGTAACGAAGTAACAGTTGGATGGAAAGAAATTGAAAAGCAGGGTAAGAATTGAACTTGCTAAAGTCTTTTTTTGGTGAATTAATCATACTTTTTATTATCTGTAGAACTCATTGCTCTCTTTACAACTTAACATGTTATGATTTAACTTGAATTTACATGGTGTAATATACTTGCCCCAAGGACTTAAGGTCGATTCATACTTCAGTGAAGCTCTATATTGCTATAGAACACTGTTTAAGTATGAGCTATGTTCGTGGTTGGCCTTGAAGAGCTAGGGATACCTATGTATGTTCTCATAGCTTTATAGTGCATGAAAAGTTGGAAGTATATAAAACCAGCCTTAAGACGTTTTTAAGGTTAGTTTTAGTTGTCATGAACCAAAGCCGGTGGAAATAAAACCATTCCAGTTTCCTGACTGAAAGTTGTGACTTTTGTAAGGTTATAAGCATTTAATTAGTTAGATGTGCACAAAGCTGATTCTTAAATGCCATAATGCATTAAACCATGTCTTCACAAGCTAGCCAGTTGTAGAGTGTGTGTGACTGTCAAATCTAGGTCATAAAAGTGTTGTTGAGTTGCAACATGCAAAATGGTATGATGTGGGGCTACCTTTATCCAACTGCTACAACTTTCAGCAACCCTGAAAAAAACCTGTACCTTTGATCTCCTTGCTCCGGAAAGAATAAAACTACTGTTAAAGGTATTGTAAAACAGGACTTGGACCATTATGTTGTTATATCTTCAAAACCAACCAAAACACCTTTAATTATATAGTTAAGAGTTAACACATAGTGTGGTCTCGGTGAAGGAGAGACATATTATATGCAGAGTCTACAGTGCCTACATAGGACTTCTGGTAAGCTCTCAGTGACTTTTCAACTGTGTAAGGTATCACCTCTTCTTACCTTCTATCTCCATATGTAAGCCTCTACTACCTGAAATAAGGACCTGGCAAGTTTTATTTACACAATGGAAGCGGTCACCATATGGCAGAGGGCCACCTATGTATTCCTCTTTGTGAGACTGCGTATTTATGGATTTATTTTAAAAAGAGAGCATCTTGGTTGAAATGAAGTTTGAAGTTCTTTATTTCTACCTAGTTTGGTAACCAAAGGTATAGTCAATTTAAAGTTTTGTGCATTGTTAGAGAACCATCCATTTTCTGTAAGGAGGCTGTCTGATATGAGGCGAGCAGTATATGGGGGAAGGAGTGGGGAGAAAAGGATGAGTCGAAGAGCAATTGGATACAGATGTGATTGTGGGGGTTGAATTATCCACTTTTACTTTACAAACTCTAGGTAACAATATAAGTGATGTGGCCTTAAAAAGAGGGTAAGGGGTAGACAAGAAGTTTGCCTTCTTAATTTGATGTTTCAGCAATAACATGCGAACTTAAGGCAAAAAAGGGAGGGAGGGTTTTGAAGTTGGGAAATGTGGAAAAGGTCATATTTAAGAGGGTGATATGGGAGTTTGCCTTGTCACTATTTTTGGATTGCCCTTGTCAATAAAAGGCAAATGTCATGATTATAATTTTGGACGGTGATTTTGTAGACTAAGGGGTTGTCCCTGCTTATGTCTAGTGTGGTGTAGACACTTTGGAGGTTAGTTGGGCAGCTTTTTTGCATCTTGCTGACATGAAAACAGAAGTTTTGGAAAATAAAGCTTAAATCTGCCTCAAAATATGTTTTAGAACTTTTTAGGCTTCCAGTTCTTGAATAGCAGACCACAGTATACAGGGGAAAAGTTTGGTTTTATGTGAAAAATCATTGCTGTACAAAGTGTTAGATACATATTAGCATGTGTATCAGATATTTGGCCTCTTTTGAAACTGTAGGATATGGTGTCTCTTAGTGGACTACTTTGGTTTTTTTTTTTATGTCCTTTCTGTCATGCATTCTCTGAGCATCCTAGTCACTCTTCATGGCTCTTCTCATCTACTGTTCCCTTTAAAGTCATCACCAGTGTGGCTATAGTAGCAGAGGAAATCCAAAACATTTGGATAATCTTGATTACATTTTCTATCGGATATGAAGTCTCTTTTTGGGTTTCCTTTGACATGAAAGCTGACCATGTTACCCAAGGTACCTCAGTTAATTGTCATCAGTACTGACAACCTTAGGCGTCTGTAGCTCTCCGTTTTTTTTTTTTTTTTTTTTTTTACTGACACCATAGAAAGTGTTGGTGCAACTAAGGAAGTCAGTTTAGACAGTTTGAAAGATCAACGACCTCCAGCAGTCTGCAGGAAGGTAATCAAAAGTAGTTTTGGAAGGTCTCATAGAGGTGTCACAAATTTTTGAAAAAAAATTAAAAAAAAAAAGTAATCTAGTACTGAGAAAATTTGTCACTTTTTGATCAGTTAGAGTGGTAGATTTTTTCCTGTAATGAAGAAGTTATGTCATTTCTGAAACAACATATTTTCTTAGTGTTCATGATGGCTAATCCAGCCTGCTGAAGATTGGTCCCCAGATTCACTAGGAAAGTAATTTAACACTTAATAGTAAACTAACAACCAAAAGTGCTGGCAGTAATAATTCTCGATTTACCCTTGAGTGCAGATAATTAATTGACACAGCCTCTTTATGATTGTAGACACACTTAATACTGACCAACTGTAGCAGCTTTGTATAGTGCACTATGTGTGTTATTATAAACTGTTGTAGACCACTACTCTTGGAAGGTAATTGGCAGTTATCTAAGAATCAATTTGTGCAGTAGTGCATTCAATGAGGCTACTGTTTCAAACTCGGATAGATATTTAATCTCCCGTTTTTGACCCAAACGGGGGACTCGGGTGGTATTCCTTATGGGCAGATAAGATCCTTATGTAAAATGTGACTTATATATAGAATGATAGGTAGTTCAAAATAAGGTAGCCAGGCAACTTCACTTTCAGGAACTAAAGTTATCACAGAGAGAAATCCAGTGCATTGTAGTTTGTGAATATTTTGGAGGCCCAAACTCTCAAATTTTTGAATGATGCATCATTCCTTACTTTTGAAGTGTGTAATATATTTGAAAGTAAAGCTGTTGCCAGACTTTGCTTCTGAAACTGAGTGATTTAACATTGATGAAAGATATTTTTCTACCTGTTTCAATTGGATGCAATTAGAACACTGTATTCTCCTTTTATTCATTCCAAATCATATTTAACATTTTGTTTTGTTCCTGAGATTAAATGTTTAATCAGAATGCATAAATCTACATGGCCCCTCTCTAACCTCCTATTAACACATGTAATCCCCACCAACCCGCAACTAGACCCTGGTAAACTAATAGCACAGTGGAGAAGGAGGGCGTCCTCCATCGGAGGCCGACCTCCTCTGTCCTCTTCCTGCTTACCACCAGACGGTGTATATAAGCCTTTGATTTGGAGTATGAAAGCATGCTTAAGTTGAAAGCTTAGATAGATTTTTATTATTAAAGCAAATTGTATTAAAGTACAAAGAAATCAGATGAAAGCAAATGGTTAAAGCAAGCTTAAATGAATACAAGAATGCAAGGTGCTACGTCAAAATCTCAAGTTGCAGCTGCCTCAGCCAAGCTGAAGGAGCTACAGCTGTACTTTGTTTCTGTACACATTTAAAAAAAAAAATAAAAAACCAGCTAAGCTGTGAGGGCTGCAGCCATGCTATGTTGCTGTACCTATTACAAGAACAGAGATAATTAAGTCTCGCTATTGTGATTATTGTGATGTACTACAGATAATGAACTGATTTGTTCAACAACATAAAAAAAATAGATTTACTTACCCGTCCCGCTATAAGTTGTTGGGATATTATAGATTAAGCATGGTTCCCAGGCAACTTCCCCTTATACAACTCTCAACTGTGTAATTTTCCTCATGGTGGTTGCTCCTGGGATAATTCCCACCGCGGTCAATTTCAAATTTTCTGGTGGGGGAAGTTGTCTTTGAGTTGTAACTGGCATGGATGGAAATTGTGAGGGGGTAAATTATGTAAATTATGCAAGGAAGGAATTATCTGGGGTGGGAATTGCTGGGGTGGTAATTGTCGGGGGGATTTGCCCAAGGGGGATTTATCTGTTCACATATAGCATGAGACTTTTTCTTTTTCGTCATAATTTTACATGCTATGATTTAGATGACAGTTGAAAGTCAGTGTATAGCCCAATATTATAAGAGAATACCTCAAGCCCTTGTCTTTTGTCATTTCAGTTGATGATGACAGTTCCTCTACTTTGTGGGTGGTTTTAAGGAATTTACAACCTAACACAAGGTACACCTTTTACATCAGGGCAGCAACCAAGGTTGGCAAAGGGCCAGAGACCATATTATATAACGTTTCCACCAAGTATGGTGCTACAGGTAAACAAATATCTGTTTCAACTAAAAGAAGGGATTTATCTGAAAGGGCATAAGAAGTGGCCCCAGTCTTATTTTGAAACAATAGCTAAATCTTACACATTTGCTCTTATTTCTCTTCCAAGTATCTTTCTTGATATTTCTGAACTTACTTAAGTATTTCATATGCAAGGTAAACCAAGAAGTTACTCCTCGTAAATTTCACAATTTAGTCAAAAGAAGGTTGTCACATTATTCTCAAGAGCCATTCATGAATAGGGTAGACTATTACACTACTGCAGTTTCCCTTTAAAATTAGGGTTGATATCTTAAAGGGGGACTGTATCTGAGAATTATGAGTGAATATTCATTCAGTTCCTATTTGTGGTTTTAGAGATATTTTCAGAAAAAGTTATCACATTCTGAAGCAAAAGTGAACTTTAAGCAAGCATACATGACTTCATAACCTGTTTTTTTTCTTCAAACTTTTTAAAATGCTTCTCTCTATAATATCTGTCTTTTGTAGTGTGGTTGTGTAATGTGTGAGGTACATAGGAGTTTGCAGCATTAAATTTCCCATGGGAAACTTATTTCTCTATTTCAAGGACAAAACAATAGATGTGAACAAAAAGAAAAAGGATTACTCATCAATGTGTGGAGCTGACATCACTCCTGCTTGTTTCAAGGTCGCTCAAGGTTACAAATGTAGCAACTTCATTTGGTAATATTTCAAGGACCACACATTGTAAATGAATACAAGTTCCATCAGAAATCATAGATTTAGTTCCTCTTTCACATGTACTCTTCCAATGAATATTAATTCTAATTTAATTCCAGAGTGGGTATTTGAAAGAGCAAAAAACAAGCAAGGAAAAAGCCCTGGGTGTGTGTTTGGTTTACTTAAAGGAAAAGTTTGGAGTCTCTTGCTCATGATCTTTGCATCCAGCTGGTAACACAGGGTGCAAATCCATTATTTAGAAACTTTACAGCAAGCTTTGACTTCATTCCTTTTGACCATGAAGTCTCAATCCACTTGATGGATTAGTAATACTCCCCGAGTTACATGGACAACCTATAACACCCAGTTGAGTGTGAAAATCTGCAAGTAGTATCACCTCAGTTAGACCATAGCAGTGTTCACAGTAGGTAGAGGGATCGCACAATTTCTTCATTTTACTCAACAATCCTGCAAGTTTTAAAATTGTGTGCAGGAATATCCTGCACCTACTAGGAAAATCAGGTGGGAAAAGTTTTCTTTTTGTGTTGCAACTTATTGACACCCCCCCCCCCTCCTTTGGACCTAAATCCCACCACAAGTATTTTGGATGAAAAGGGGAAATTCCCTGCTCCCCTCCACAAATTTTGAAATATATTGGCAGCACTGGACCGTAATGTATTTTTCAGCAGTAGACTCATGGGGCACATCCCACTGGAACATATATGCCTTAGTGGTTGGGCCCAGATGTACCAGGTACACTGTGGAGACCTATGAGTGGAAGGTCTACACATCAGAAGTGGCACCATGCACACCTTTAGCATAAATAAAGTATTTTTGGTAACCATCTTTGCATTTTGTATACACCATTGTACTTAATTGAAAGGTTTCTTTTTATATTTTGTAGGATCAGTTAATGCCAACAGCCTTGCTGATCTAAGGAAAGGAATTCTAACTGGAGTCTGTTTGGCCCTCCTCTGTATTGTAGTATGCATCAGTCTCCTAGTCTACCATCTCAGGTACAGCAAGATTGAAGTGTTTTTTTTTTTTAAATTTACAAAGTATTTACACTGGGTTTTTTTATCACAAGCATCAGTCTTTTTTTGGTTTAGATGATAAGAGAAACTTATGCATTCATGATGGCATGTTTGTGTATGTGTGTATGTGCGTGTGAGTTTTGGTATCAGACTGAGGACCTGAACAATAGATTTGAAGTCCTCTGAAGGAAATACAATAGATTTCTCATGTCCT
>WURT03181433.1:0-10241 GCA_009936505.3 Holothuria glaberrima | reverse complement strand
TGTGTGTGTATGTGACGCTTATGTAAACACGATATCTCAAGATAGCATTGACCGACACTTTTCATATTTGGCATATAGACTTGTCATGTTGAGAGGAAGAACCCTATTGTTTTTGGTGAAGGTCAAAGGTCATTTTAGGTCACCAGAGGTCAAAGACCGAAAACCTTTTAAATACGATATCTCAAGATAGCAATGACCATGGGCGTGGATCATGGGGAAAGGGGAGGCGTCCCCTCACTTTTTTGGAAGGGGGGACATCGCCAAAAAGTCCCCCCTCCACTTTTTTCAAAAATAATGAAAACTTAAACTGTGATTACGAATTGACACTACATATTAAAAGCTAAATATCGCCCAAGTGGCACCATTTGCCATAAAGACAGCTTCCAATTTCCTTTTTTTCTTCACCCCTCCCCAGGACAGCGATTCGTAAAAGGTAAAAAGTCTAACAACTTACTGTTTACTCATTTCACCAAGTGTAGTTCTGACTTATCCCAAGGGCTGAGTAAAAAATTCACTTAAGCAAGCAAAATGAAAAAAAAAAAACTTCCTAAAAAAGTAGAAATTCTTGGTGATATATTCAATTCAAATGTAGCACCATTTTGCATCTAGCCCACCTTACGTGAGCAAAAATTTTCCAAAAAAATTTCTCCCCGTCCCCATAAACCTCCCCCAGGACAGCGATTCACAAATGGTAAAAAGTCCCCCCCCCCACTTTTGGAAATGGATCCACGCCCATGGCAATGACCGACACTTTTCATATGTCATGTTGAGAGGAAGAACCCTATGTTTCTGGTAGAGGTCAAAGGTCATCTGAGGTCACCGGAGGCTAAACTGCGAAAATCTTGTAAATGGCTTGTAAACACGATATGTCAAGATAGCAATGGCAGACACTTTTCATATTTGGTATTAGATTTGTCATGTTGAAAGGAAGAACCCTATTGTTTTTGGTGAAGGCCAAGTTCATCTGAGGAACCTGGTGAAAAGTCCCCCCCCCACTTTGGAAATGGATCCACGCCCTTGGCAATGACCGACATTTTTCATATGTCATGTTGAGAGGAAGAACCCTATGTTACTGGTGGAGGTCAAAGGTCATCTGAGGTCACCGGAGGCTTAACTGCGAAAATCTTGTAAATGGCTTGTAAACACGATATGTCAAGATAGCAATGACAGACACTTTTCATATTTGGTACATAGATTTGTCATGTTGAAAGGAAGAACCCTATTGTTTCTGGTGAAGGCCAAAGGTCATCTGATGTTACCGGAGGTTTAACTGCCAAAAGTTGTACACAAGATATCCCAATGTAGCAATGATGGATACTTTTTATATTTAGTATATAAATTTTTCATGTTAAGGGGAAAAATGCTATTGTTTTTGAAGGAGGTCAAAAAGTCATTTGAGGTCACCAGAGGTAAAAAACCAAAAACCATGTAAACACAATATCTCAAGATAGCAATGATAGACACTTCATACTTGGTATATAGATTTTTAAGTTGAGAGGAAGAACCCTTTTGCTTTTAGTGGAGGTCAAAGGTCATTTGAGGTCACCAGAGATTGAACTGAAAACCTTGTAAATGGCGTGCAAAAACCATCTCTCAAGATAGCAACGAGACGTGAGGTCACCAGAGGTTAAATTATAAAAATGTTGTAAAAAATGATACAGTCAAGAAGTATACATTGGGATGAACCTGAGTGCCACAAAGCACCCCCTTTTGGCAAGGAATCACTAAACGTTTGGGCTTTCTGGTTACTCATTCAAAATGTCGTTTCGCATTGCGGAAGAATATATTGCAAAAAAGTACCTGAAATACCTTCAATTTTTTTATTTTGCAGAATGTGTACTTCAATTACTTTGCTACCACATACACATCACAAATTAAACATATCACCTCAGCAACATGGTCTAAACTGTCCCCCAAAAAGTTTTTCTGGGGTATTAAATTCGTGGGGATTCCCCTTGAAAAGTGGTGTGCTACCTTCTATTCCACGAGGTGGGAATTAAAATGGCGGACCCGACTCAGCGATATTTTGTCCTTCTAAACTTATGATACTACTGAGTAGGATATTTTCACGTTGGAGCAGGTGTCTAACGAGTAAGTTGAAAGTAGTTGAGTCTTGCCCCATGTGGTTCTGAAATCCGTCTCCAGTGGCAGGACCAAAACCAGACGCAGTGTCCACACTCGGCAACAAAATTTTGAAACCAGACTCCGAACATCGGAATCTGAATCAAAAGCCTAGTTAGAAAACCAAACGGCTTCTAATATTATTCATATAAAACGTTTTTACAGCAAGTGTCAAACAGGGGATCCCACAATTCCTTAACCCAAAACATAGAACTTGTGAAGCCCCTAGAATGCAGTTGTCTTTCTTTCGCTTTAGCAGGGTTAAACAGTACCCGAGGGAAATTGGCGTTCGTAGAAATGCAATAACATTGACACCACTTTCAGTTTAAACTTAAATCACATTCAACGTGTCCACTACCTCCTCAAACCACAAACATACATTTACTACCTACATGTAATTTCCTTCTTTTGGATCAAGATCAAGTTCAAGTTAAACTTTCTTTTATCCCACGAACTATAATTGTACACTCGCAAGTAAAGACATACAGATGTAAAGGAATAAACAAATAAAAGGATAGATAATAAGAAGTACATGACATCAGAGACAGAAATGAGATAACAATAAAAGTAATAGAATTTTAAAAAGTAAGTTGTAAAATATATAGGAAAACCAAATGATTAAATGTATAAGGTGTATAAATGATAAAACATAAAAGTCTATCTATTAAAACTATTGTTAAATAATTTAATACATTGTGGAATAAAAGATGATTTGTGTCTACCAGTGGCAGTATACTGTAGCCTCATCCTACCACTATGGAGGATAATGGCGCTATCAAGATTCAAATGCAGGGGGTGTGTACTATCGTCACGAATATTTCTCAGCTTAACTTCCAAAACACGCTGGTAGGAGGAGTCCACCGTCCGAATGCTGCGAAACTGGTAACACACGATTTACCTGATTGATAATGGAATCGATCCGTTTCTTATTTACCCTACCCACTTTTCCACCCCAGCAGACAATACAATACATCCATATACTACACAAAACTGAATTATAAAACATGTCAAGAATACGACTGTCAACATTAAATTTTATTAGTTTACGGAAGCAGTATAATTCAATCAAGTTGACTCTACTCTACTCGGTTTTGACCGCCACGAAATTGATCATTTTTTTACTTAAAAGTATGCAAGGGTAATTAATTTTCGGTCAACTAGCTTTTATTGTTAAATGCAAATGAATTCATATTCCCTTTCTGTTTCAAGGCTCGTACGACTTGCATGAATACGATGTTTACTTTAAGTCTTTTTTATTCAGCCTAGTGTAAAATATATAAATTAATAGGATCCAGGCAGAGTACCGTTAGAGTGTATAGCAGCCCATAGAAGACAGCAGTTGTATCTAGAATGCAGGGTTCTGCCAACGTCCTTCAGCCTCTCAAACTAAGCTCTGTCTCTGTGCACCAAAATAATGGCTGTATGATGTTTACTTTATATTGTGCAAAGTTGTCTTAATTATATTTAAGCTGAGACCTAGTGAGAAGTTATCTTTATTTTTACAGTGAGTTCCAAAACTCCCAGTTTCGATACCACATTTATTAAATCATTTTCAAAATCCTCACTCGATCTTCGTTTCATTTCTTGGCTTGTCAACTGTCGGGGGCCAAGTAAAATACAACACACTGCTGCAGGCCGAATGGATACTACGCCGACAAAACCAATAATCACCCCACTAACTGAAAAAAAAAACGTTGCAATGTTTTCTTTCACGCTAGGTGCTGTACCATGCCTTAAATGAATACGAAAACGGTCTATACGATGGGAATATGGGAGCTGTGAGATTGGAAAAGTATAAAGCAGTGTACATGACAGGTGAGAATTTGAAGGACCTCTCATACCATGTTTCAACCCCAAATAACTAGATAAGAGTCCTCAGATGGTTCCAAGAATATCGCCATACCTGGAAAATGGTTGTTATGTTCCTTTATAAAATCACTCCATACAGCAAGCTGTTTTCAATGGGCTGATAATAAAGAAACTTACGTTAAGTCCTGTTTCCCCTACAAAGTGCCATTTTACGGAAAAAGTTTTTATGTTTTTTTTTTAAGTTTACCGTTATTCTAGAAGTCTTTACTTTTAAAACTCAAAGTAGGGAACGTTTAGAAAGTCTAAGAAGGGTCATTTTCGGAAACTAAGGGAGATGTTTTTGACAAAATCATTGGAAGGCCTACACTTAATACCAACTGTTGGTGGCCTTTTCAGTCACATGGGCACCAACGTTTAAGGGGTTCATTCCACAGGTTAAGTAGTGAATTTGTCTTATTTCTGGCTGGGTGTAAAATAACTTCTTTTTTATTTGACTGACGTGCCTTATATCACTACACTTCAAGAAATATTTGCTTGTGTAAGGTGAACTAGATGTAAAGCGGTGTCATCTTTGTCAAGGTTCTAAACCGATTATATCATTAGAAATTTGCATTATTTAACGCTTATAATGAGGATAGCAAAGCATTCACTAAATAATGAGGATAGCAAAGCATATAATAATTTCAAAGCATTACCAAAGATAGTTCCATTTTGCGTCTAGCCACTTTTTAGGAAAAAGAATCACTCAAAGAGAAAGGGTGCTGTTCATGGCCTTAAACCCCTTACCCAGGACGGCACACCTGCTCGAGGTAAATAAGAACGGAATAAGCCCAGGTGCGAACTACCATACATGTATGCCAATAATTGGCACTGAGCCTGAAAAGTGTCATGAGCTCCCCCCCCCCCCAAAAAGAGGTTTCGATCAGGCTACGGCCCGGGTTGCCACAAAGTTGAAGGATTTACTTTTAATTCGCTTTTGTTGATAGCTGGCATATGCCCTCTGTTTCTACCGCTGTAAACAACCAATAACTATACCGTAGTCACTAAAGGTACTCGACCTTTATTAACTAATTCAATTAAGTTTAATTCTTAGGCCATTTATCTTCTTTGAAGGAGGGGTGCCTGAATGCGGCGGACTATCTGGACCTATCACTAAACACGACCCTCCTCTAATTTTCAATGTCAAAGAAGATCCGATGGAGTCTACTCCTATAGATTCAGGTTCATCTGAGTACCAATCTGTACTGATGGAAGTAAACCAGGCCCTGGATGACTTGGAGCAGAGTCTACAAGAAGACAATACGTCTATTGTAGACTACGCAAGAAACTTTTGTGTGATGCCTTGTTGTAACCCACTCAATGTGGTTTGTCGATGTAACTAGTTACAATGCAGTGGATGGGTATTTTATGTTTTGCCCATACGCCATAGTTATATATCCACGAAGTGACCTGTGTAGCTAATGCTGACTCTCATTTTCACGGGATAACAAAACTCATTTCTTTGCATTCCTCACAAGGTGGACGTTGAGATATGTGAAAAAAGGATATGTTCGTCAAAAACCATCGCCATTTGCTAAATTTTCAATAATAATAAATTACCTTCGGACTCCCTCCCTCTACATTTTTGCACTCATGTGAAAATGATGTGAAAAATTATAAGCGATCTTAGACAATATCGGCTTGACTGAGTGGGCTGGTATGGAAAATATATTGGTGATGTGTGTGTGCGTGTGTGTAAGGGTGAGGGAGTTGTAACCTAATCTGAGAATGTACGCACACCACGCAGTCTTTTGTAACCTGCATGCGTTGTTTGTTGTCTTGGTTGTACTTTACATACATTTTCCGAATTTTAAGGGATTGTGTGCTTGCGTAATTTATACCCTTCCATAATAAAGAATACACCTCTGATTAAAATTTCACACTATTCAACCAGACTGGTAGATTTCTCTCAATTACAGTACTTCAGTGCGGAGAAAGCTACATCCCAGTACTGGTGCATTGTACTGGATGATAATAACTCTCTACAGGAGTTTAAAGTTTTGTTTTAAAACGTTTGCGTCCAAGTACTGAAATTGTGCTTTTCAAAAGAGAAAGAGCTTACTGACGAAGAACAGTGGGGTAATGCTAATCAGGGTTTGGAAGCTGGCAGTCCTACAAGACCGTAGTGAGTATGTCTGGCGCCAGGAGGTAAACCTTCAATTGGGAATCCACTAATCTTACCATAGAGTATTTATGTCACTGTTCACCGGTAATCGCGATACTAGTTTCCCCGCGATACGATACTGGACATCATTTATGCTTCGCGATACCAAAAAAAAAAAAAAAAAAAAAAAGAAAAGGAGAAGAAAATATAGAAGCAAACTAATGGCAGTGTTGTAACGAGTCATGACTCCAGTCACTAATTTTCAAGAGGGAAATAACTCCAGCAATTGTATCATAATTTTCCTCATGGAAATAATACAGTGACTCGAGTCAGTGACTCGATTCGAGTCACACTGAAAGTAGTAAATGACTCGACTCAACTGCAAAATTGAGAGACTTAATTGTTACAACTCTGCCAAACTGCCAAATGCATTGTGTTTTATAAAGATATTCAAAAACATTTGTTGCAGTTTTTCATGTTTTTAAATACATGTCATGTTGCTAGTGTGAACGGAAAAGTTACAAAAAATGAAGCAATTAGGAGTTTGAAATGTATCAAGTGCCTAAATTGAATACATTCATAGGTTCAATTGCTGTTGGGTAATATCGCGAAAGTAGGATGAATCGCAATATTTTCGGCAGCGATAACCGCGATGCCATTCTGCTGTATCGTGACAGCCCTAGTAAAGATGCAGCCTGGTTACTATGAAATGTATGAAGTGTGAAACTGAATACATTCATAGGTTCAATTTTTGTTGTAGAGTTCTATGATGTAACGCAATTCTTTCGACAGTGATAATCGCGATGCCATTCTGCTGCATCGTGACAGCCCTACCATGTAGTAATCCTTATCCTAATCCTTACCTCTTATCCGGGCCCGTAGCCAGCTTCACATTTTTAGGGGGCAAATGTTGTGATTGCGGGGCAAGTGTTGTGATTGGGGGGCATAAAACATTCCACCACATTAATTATTATGCAGTTTCAATTTTCATCTGGGGGCGGAAATATTTTTTGGGGCATTGCCCCGAAATGCCCCCCCCCCGCCGTGGCTACGGGCCCGCTCTCATCCCTTGTGGGATAAGCAAAAGCCTCAACTGGTGACTGCTCTTTGATTGACATTAGAGTAACAAAATTCAAAAGACCCCAAAGTAGCTTATATTACACAGCATGTACAGAGAGTATCCTGATTACACCTTAGGGCCTTGCGTGCTTGCCAGGACATCGTCTTAAAAAATGAACTTGGTTTGTGTCTGCACAAAAAGAAGCTAAAGACAGTTTTTGGAGGGGCTGGAAGTACCCTGTTTGGGAGAATTGAAAGTGTCAAGGATGATGAGTTTCTGTCTTTAAGTTGCTGTCACTGAAGAGGACGTAACTCCTTTTTGGAGTAGTCTTGTTTTGCTCCCTTAGGCATCCGTTGTTAGGACTTACGAAAAATAGTTGGCCCAAGCCCTGGATGTACCACTGGACTAAGATCTGGTCTCGCACTGTGTTCCTCTTTAAGACATGATCCCGAAGGATGAAACATTCCTAGGGTCACCCTACCTACAAGTTTAGTTATTTCCAAGGTTACTGTTTAACAAGTGTATAAAGTAATGATAATAAATACTAATTCGTACATTGCAACTACCTCTGTTGTCACACGGTCACTTATTTTAACAACGAATCACATGGATTTATTGAAGATATTTTGCAAGACTTTTCCGAGTTCACCTAACCCGATTCCGAGCAAAATACCTCGACACATCAAATAATGAGGATATATAAGCATATAATTATTTCAAAGCATTAACAAAGATATTACCATCTAAGCCACCTTACTTGAAAAAAATCACTCAAAGAGAAAGGGTGCTGTCCTTAAAACCCTCAACCAGGAAGGCACACATGCACGAAGTAAACAAGAACTAGGATCTGCCCAACTGCGAACTACCATACATGTATGCCAATAATTGGTGCTCCGCCTGAAAATTGTTTTGAACTGCCTTAAGATGCAATTTGGTGCAACATATTATAATATGGCATATATAATTACTGCAAATTTTTTTTATAATTTTTACAAAGGAACAAAAAGGCAGAGTTGTTGACTCGAGTCAATGATTTATGACTCGAGTCACATTTTTTTGTGACTTGACTTGACAAAAATTGACTTTTGTTGACTCGAGTCGATGACTTGTGACTCGAGTAGACTCAAGTCACGATTTTTTCGACTCGTGACTTGACTTGACTTGACAAAAATTGACTTGTCAACAACTCTGCAAAAGGGATTTCGTCCTTGAATTGAGAGGGCGGTAGCATACTTCTATTCCGTCCCACCACAATTTTAACTAGGAGGCTTTACCTCCCCTCCCTCTCACCGCTTCATACCCCTATAAAGTAAGGGATTGGTATTCTCCAACAATTCTAGTGGAAAAGTTTGGCAAAATCGCGTGCAGTTGCCACAGATAAAATCCCATGCCTGATGACCATTACCAGGAAGGTTGTTCAGGAATTACTCTGGTGAAAAATATGTTTCGAAACTAGAGGTGCAATTCCAACCATGAAATTTATCACGTCAAAGTTCAGCCCCTTTCCCACATATATAGAAAGCTTATTTCTTGTTGAATATTTGCCATTACCCATAGACTATTTTAGAAATCCATTTAAAGTTAAAATAAAGTTTGTGTTTAATTAATAGAGCTTAATTAACAAAAATTTGGAACCGATCAACTGAGCCCCGGACCCCGGGGCAGAGTTCATCAGAACAAAGAAGACCGATGATAACTATGAATTCCCATCTAAAATTGAATACGCCAAATCCCTATAAATACACGTTACTACAATAATGTATAAAGGAATTAAAAATTAGGAACAAACCTATGTATCATACAATAAAATTCTAGGACAGTTGAATCACAAAAATCAAGTTTTTCAAAGTTATTCTCTGGGGACCAAACACTGAGGAAGCATATCGTTGTGAATATACCCCTTTAAACAGCAAATACAATTGATTTAGCATGCTTTGCTGTCCTTTAAATGTGAGAAACTTAAAGTTCTTTGTGACCCCTATTGGGTTTATATGATCAACTGTGCCCCGGCATGCTTTTTCACAGAAATGTTGTCCTACTACAACCCTAATAGCTAATGATCATCTTCGGATGTGGCATGTTGTTAGTCACCATAGTTCCCCATGTACTTCTAATGAATAATACTTTTCTGTATTCTTCCCTCAATTTTTTCTTGATAAAAATCTCTGCTGTAAAAATTTCACTTTACCAATTCAAGAAGGATACCAGTCCTCTGTCATTTATATAGTGTAAAGGCATTAATAAGCATAAACAACTGGTTGTGCTTTGGATTGATTGTCATTTTCAGAATTTTAGTAATCTTCACTGATCAACTGTGCCCTTGATCAACTGTGCCCCGGTTCCCCCTAAAGACCTAAAAAGGGCGCCGACAGTCCGTCGGGGGCGGGGGCGAAAGACACCCTGACTATATGGACGCTCCACCACTTGGTAACGCCCGCCGTTTCATACATATTGGATTTATTCAACGTTTCCACAAATATTGTTCTTCCTTGTAGCCGTGATTCTAGAAAAACACGTAAATGCGTCGTTGCGAAGTTCTATCCTCTTTTTCCTATCTTTTGGAAGATTCTTTCTTCAGCCTTGCCATCGTGACAAACATATTTTGAAAGAAAAAAGATTTTTCAGTTGTCGGGGAGCCTTAGTGGGTAAGATAAGAAATTGTAATCCCCGACGACCATGCAGTCGCCCCAACAAATTTCTTGGTTTTGCTCTTAAGTAGGGCAGATTCTTCGATTAAAACCTGAACTTTTTTAACTTTTCTTAACGAAAACAAAAATGTGAAATCTTTTTCAATATAACCAAAAGGTTCTCGGCGCGCTTGGCGCGCCTTAAATTTCAAGTTCGGAAACTCATTGCATCTGTCTTAGAGTAGCTGGCCCCCAGTCAGGGAGATCCCTCGTGTCGGCAGATCCAAGCGCCACCCCTGGCTGAGCCTGCATGTAGATTTTTTTTCCTCCGGGCAATGAAGTATACCCCCAAAATTTTGCGCTTCACGTGCAGTTCTCTCGCTTCACGTTGTATCACTTATGAACATTATAAGCACAAAAGTACGATACCAGTGTACATTTCTAGCATAAACTAGGTGTACTATTATGCTGAATCATCCCC
>WURT03181400.1:0-10241 GCA_009936505.3 Holothuria glaberrima | reverse complement strand
GAATACCTTCTGAGCATATCTATGTCTTCACCACTACTCGCCTACATGTAGTGTTTTAGTTACCTCACTTTTTAGTTGCAGGTGACAAAAATCGGGGGGGGGGGAGGGGACAAATGTGTTAGTGTCCCCTCCTCTCAAAAAGTGGAGAGGACATGTCCCCCATCCCCCCTAAATCGACGCCCCTACATGGTGGGAGTATTACATCAGGAGGGCTTTACGAAATTATACAGTTTAAATTAATGAATGACCGATCCCGTGTTTGGCACTCTAGTTAATACGCACCCCGAGTAGCGGGCGAAAACTTTCCTACAAAAAAAAAAAACGGAGGGGGAGCAAATAAGTTTGTATGTTACCTAATCCTTTCTTGCCCTCTCGGCTGACGTTAATGTACGTATTTGGCGTCCGTTGCGAAGGTTAAACTTTGCTACTACTGGTCAATTTCAACCTGCAGTGTAAGTTTACTTTTAAAGCACTACTGAAGTGTTTCCAAAGTACTTTTAAAGCACTTTTAAAGTTAACCTTGAAAGGTTATCATATCACTAAAGAAGTATTTCAAAACCATCAGAAGATTGAATTACCAAACTTGGCTGTTTGAAACAATACCTTTACGTGTTTCACTTCCAATTTGATACGAGTTTTGTTAAAATAGTAGGGTACTAGGGGATACAATTAAGCGTTAGCAAAGGACAAGCCCTACAGGAAGAGGATTTGGTCAAGGATAAAGTCAAGAAACTTGATGAGAGAACATATTAGAAGAGTGTAGTACTATGGAGGTCAATATTCAACATTCGATAAGTGCTGGTACAAGTCACGTGGTTTACGTTATACCATTTACATAAAATGGACAATCGGCCATTTTTGTTTCAAGAGATCAGCTAAATTTTACAACTTTTTCTTATTTTCCTACCTAGCATCTTTTATGTAATTTCAGTACCTAACTATTACATGTTTAAAGGAAAATTCTCGTCATCCCAGACAGTTTCAATTCTCTCATCTGTGCAACTTGTAGCTCCTCCCATAACTGTATAAAGCTCCTACTTGTGCAGATACAAACCGTTTTTATTGCTTAAGGCCATGTTCTGGTGAGCATGCAAGGCTATACTGTGTGACTACTTTGCATCTTTTGAATTTTCAAACTTGAATGTGCATCAAAGAGCAGTCACCAACTGAAAATTCTGATACCCCATAGAAAAATCACACTCTGGGGAGATGAATGTTTGTCTTTTAAGTGTGGTAGCTCCGTGCATGGTTTAAGCTTAACCAAGAGGTTACTCCTCTGCAGGTGCATTTTACAATACAGTACAACATACATATTGTCATATGATTAATAAGCGATGTGAATGACTTAAAAAACCGCGGTATACAAAGTTTTTATATTTGGGTGAATGCATTTACCACGTGCGCTGTAAGGTCTTATTAAAGGTAGTTAAGATCTGGTTAAATCCCTGAAGACCCTGGTTCTCAAATGCAGTGGCCCCCAAGCTCTCTTCGTGCGGCACCTGCACCGATTCCTATTTTTTCAAAAGAATTTTTCCACAAAGAAGAAAAAAAATTCGAAAAGGAAAATGCATGCTGGCTTGTATTTCAAAGGGGTTATAGCGTCCCAAAATCTACTTAGGAATAGTTGTATAGTTGCAAATAAAATTGGTGACTGTACTTGACTGACATTGTTTCAGATAATGACTCGTCTCTAGTTGGTCAACTAGGCTTACAACACAGCTGCGTGATAATATAGTCAGGGATAGTCTTGAGAGGGTGAAACTCAGTGCGGGCTACCAGGCGCGTAGCCAAGGGGGGGGGTTCTAGGGTTTGAAACCCCCCCTCCCATGGCACAAGCTTGAAAAAAAATAATGACAAAAACACCAGTGTCTTGGGAAAAATATGCTGACACGATTTTCCCTACTCCATTTCAATCCACTAACTCCCTAGGGAATAAAGAAAACATTGATACAAGGTAATAAACCTTCCAATACCGGCCACCTGGGGGTTTGTAAATCCGAAAATTTTCTTGTACGCTCCGCACCAATCGATGGTGGCGCTCCGCTTAGAAACATATATTAACATTTTTCATAGATATTTTGCATTAATTGAGAGATTGCAGACATGATATCCATATTTCAAGGCTGGGTACATGCAGCTTAAAACACTCGGGAAGTGCCGTTTCCGGCCATCTGAGGGGTTTGTAAAGCCAAAAATTTTCTTGTACGCTTCACGCCAGCCGATGGTGGCGCTCCGCTTAGATAGTCCTACCGCGCATGGCTGCGGGCCTGGTATTGTCACAGGCAATATAGAGCATCCCCCCATGACAAAATCCTGGCTACGCGACTCACTGCGGGGCTACTGTGATTGGAGGTGAACTATAGACATATTATTGTTCAAATTAGAGGACGGGCTAGCACTGGGCTAGGCGGAAACTTAGCAGAGAGAATTTTAACTGTTTGGGGTGAGATTATAGAGCTTATTTACAATATAGTGTCAATTTACCACTTGATTTGAATTCTTGACTTTCAATTCGCTCGACAGTGGCCGTGCTAGTAACAAAGTTATGTTCTACAATTCTAGTTGACAAAGTTGCTGATGACGTTGTGCTTGCTGATGGTGATTGTGAATAGGCTACTAATAGAGTTGATCAGCTATCACTTTCAAGGAGTGTTCGTTACTGAAAGGGTTTTAAATAAAATTGAAAAAGACAGTCCATCATTGGTGTTTACGGGATACGTACACTTGTTCCTCAATCACTATGGCTAGCAAATGTTCTGTATCTACGAACTGTAGGCTACCACCGTGGTATGGTCCTGGCGCGGCGTTCCCTCAGAGCTCATTGTACACCTCGGGCGTCCTCAGCTTTATACACTATATATTACACGATATCTAGACT
Organism: Holothuria glaberrima; assembly: GCA_009936505.3. NCBI lineage: Eukaryota > Metazoa > Echinodermata > Holothuroidea > Aspidochirotida > Holothuriidae > Holothuria > Holothuria glaberrima. The sequence goes on along the minus strand of WURT03181400.1, from coordinate 7,363 downwards.
ACATGCAGTGGCTTACGCGGGGGGGGGGGAATTGGGCCATGCCCCCTCACGGATGCCAATTTCTTTTTTAGATCCTAAAAATACGCAATTTTGTAACACAAATTTTACTTCAAAAGGTAGCAATGTGGCACCAGATTACATGCAAGGACACCCAAATTTTCAAAAATTTTCAAAGAGGAGGGATTGTCTCCCCATGTCCCTCTCACAGATGCTATTTTTTTAGTTCCTTAAAATCGCAAATTTTGTAACACAAATTTTCTTTCAAAAGGTAGCATATGTGGCACCAGATTGCATGTTAGGACACCTAATTTTTGATTCCTTGTCGAAGGCAGGCAAGGGATCTATGCGATGGTGAATATCGTGTGTGTGTATGTATGTGTGTATGTGACGCTTAGCTTGTAAACACGGTATCTCAAGATAGCAATGACCGACACTTTTCATATTTGGTTTATAGATTTGTAATGTTGGGAGAAAGAACCCTATTGTTATTGGTAGAGGTCAAAGGGACATTTGAGGTCACAGAGGTCAAAAACCGAAAACATTGTAAACACGAAAACACGATATCTCAAGATAGCAATGACTGACACTTTTCATATTTGGTATATAGATTTGTCATGTTGAGAGGGAGGACCCTATCGTTTTTGGTGGAGGTCAAAGGTCATCTGAGGTCACCAGAGGTCAAAAGCCGAAACATTGTAAACACGATATCTCGAGGTACGAATGACCGACACTTTTCATACTTGGTATATAGATTTGTCATGTTTAGAAGGAGAATCCTATTGTTTTTAGTGGAGGTCAAAGATCGTTTGAGGTGAATGGAGGTTAAATTGCGAACAAATTGTAAATCGCTTGTAAACACGATATCTCGAGATAGGAATGACCGACACCCTTCATATTTGGTATATAGATTTGTCTTGTTGAGAGGGAGAACCCTATTGTTTGTGGAGGTCAAAGGGCATTTGAGGTCACCAGAGTTTAAACTGAGAAAGCCTTGTAAATGGCTTGTAAACACTATATCTCAAGGTACAGCAATGACTCAACATACTGTATGACCCTTTCAGAGAATTGCTGCGTACGATACTGTCTACATTGATACACTACCAAGGTGGGACAGTGTGAATACTAGGCTTCGTGGCAATCGCGATTCACAGCACTGAACTGTGCTGTGATTGGCGTGTGAAGAAGCCTGTATCTGCAAAACGAGCTTGCCTTCTTCAGCTCTACTTTAGTACTTAACCTTGCATTAAGCATAATGCGAGAGAGACAGTATGGATAGCTACGCAGGTAATCGCAATGACCACGAAGCCTGGGATTCAAAGTATCCTATACCTCGTTACCGACTGCATGGTCAAGTGGTTAGAGCATCCGACTTGCAGCCCGAAGGTCGGGGGTTCGAATCCTGGCTGGGTCATACCAAAGACTTTAAAAATGGAAACTACTGCCATTGTGCTTGGTGCTAAGCATAAGCAATGGAGTAGGGAAAACAAGCCAGTGAGCCACAACTGGAAAAAGGCCTTGGCCGGCCCGACTTAAACCAATTGGTTACAAACTGAGCCGTAAAACCTTATCTAACTAACTACCCTATACCTCGTTAGTATACATGTATATAGTCTTTATGTACGTGTAATGGTGAGGACGCCTGTGCCGTACACAGGGACCTTTCAGTCTTTCGGAGACCGGCCACGTTGCGCTTGCCTTTACACTACTGTACCAACGTGTATCCTACTGCGAGGCTGTCTCGCGTTTGCCAGTGGTTTAGAACACTTTGGCAGCTTTATGACGGTTCCACGCAGAAATAGGTATGAGTTGAAGTAGCTTCGCACATTACACCGATGGAAAGTTTTGCAGCGGAATCGACGTGGAAAAGTACGTTGTCTGCCCAAACTTGGCGAAGCAAGCGATTTATTCAAGAGGAATCCCTGCGGATGATATCACGCCACGAATTTAACGTATTGGAAAAAATTGGGTGAACAGTATCGACCACGTGGCTAAAAGTGATTTGTTTATAATTTGTGATGTGTATGTGGTATGAAAGGAATTGAAGTAGCATTATGGAAATATGAAGAAAATTTGAAGGTATTTCAGACACCTCCCGGGATGCAAAATTGCATTTGAATGAAATAAGAACGAAGGAACTACTAAGCTATTATACAAGCTCTCCTATCTCAAAGTTTCAAGGGTCGTGGTGAAATCGTTGTGAAAAAGGCCTACTCGTGAGCTTTCATGTGGGGTAGCTTGTGCCCGTTGAAAACTTACTGCAAGGGTCAAGAGGCCACGAAACTGACCAAGTGGTGTGCTACCTTAAACAAACATTCGCGGATTTGGGTTCATGCTATTTATACCAACGAGAAGTCGACAAAGTATAGGGTTAGCATCGAAATTTGTTCTTGGGTGAACAGTATCGACCAAATGGCTAAAGTGATCTGTTTAATTTTTTGATGTATATGTGGTATGAGAGGAATTGGAGGCATTTTTCTTATTTTCAAATATAATAAATCAGTGTCTACTTGAACGTCCTCCAAATATTTGTGAATCTTCAAATTTAAAGTGCGTTTAGTGGCTGGTGTGGTTTGGAAGCCTTAAGGTCACCGGAAGTATTGCTCTCTAATTTGTAAACTTACATTGAGGTACACATTACTCAGAACTATACCTTAGACCCTTATCCTCGTTGCTTTGCAACTTTACCACTGCACATGATGAAATACATTGTCATTACTGCATAGGCGTTTGCAGCCATTCAAGATTGATGAGAGGAACTTCAAAACCCTCCATGGCTTGCCCAAGTAATGGCTACGAAATCCCTAAAAAGTTTCCTAGTTAATTATAGTATTTTTGTAGCAGAGAAGTGGCCCACTTGTAGTCTATGAATGTTTACCCCCTTAAAGTTGCTATTTACATAGCTGCTGAATTGCTGGGCCTGGGATTCGTTTCTCGGAACAAAACGGCACTTAACGTTTCAATATTTTACATAAACCTCTACTAATGTCGAACTGTGCGAGATACGGTGGCGTTGCAATATTGCTCGACTTACTAGTATTATATAGGTCCAGCCCACGTTGTTCGTTTTTTTTCCTTTTTTTTTCTAGAGAAATTAAAATATCAATATTTCATGGTGAACGTATTAACGTATCTTTCCATGAACATCATTTTAATTTCCATCCCATATTTACATTAAACCCCCTTGAGTTTCAAGAAACCTATGTAGCCAATGTGGTAATGGACCAGTATATGCTGTGTGAGCATGACTGACATGAAAAGACGTCATCAACATGTTTTCGTTGAATCATAGTCAACTGGTCAAACGAAATGAATGGTTTAATCCTTTGTGTTTGTGATTGTCTCTTTAAGAACAGTATTTTGCAAAGTAACAAGTACAAAGCTCTGTCAGAAGAGTTAGTAACCTCAAATAAACTTCAAATCGTACTTTATAGGCTGTGTAAATTTTGCAGCCGGCTTTCCTTTTCATTATTCTATGACAGTCTCGTAGTGTGAATGTATCAGAGGTATACATATTTAAGAAAATACTTCACACTTTCCATGGGAAACTCATATCCTTACTTATTTCAAATTCAATCTCAAAACAACAGATTTAAAAAGTGGAAACAATGGAAACAATTGCAGTGGAAAAGTGGAAACAATTTGCAGTGCTTTACCATTTGAAGGGATGGCGTAACTCCTGATTACTTCAAGTTGACTTATGCTAACAAATGTAGTAACTTTATCGGCTAATATCTCAAGAACCATACCTCGAAATCAAATGAAAATTAGACCACAATGCGTATAGATTTAGTTCTTCTTTCAGGTATTTTTTCGCTTTATCGTAAATTTGTGACTAGTTTCCTGGGTAGGTACCTAACCCTTAAAAATTGTGCACGCGCAATTGATTACGTCATAGATCAGAGCTCATAAGTCAATTTTCTAAAAATTGGTTTATTGCCATTATTTGCCTATGGGTATGTTAGAACAAGTGATGAAACTAACCTCATGACATGCTAGGGTTGATAAAATAGTGTTTAAGATCGTGTTTTTTGGTTGCTAAGGATGGGGTCAAAGATCAAAATGTAGGACAAACGTAAAATTTGCTTAAGCTTTGCGAAAAAGTGAGTAGCGAACTCCTCCTAAACCATAAGTCCGATCAAATTCAAACTTGATGGGTAAGTAGCTGGCCATGAAAACTTGCGCATGCGTAATTGTGACGTCATAGGTCAGAGGTAAACAATTTGCTAAAAATCCCTTTTTTTCATTATTTACCTATCAGTATGTTAGAAAAAGTGATAAAACCACATGATATGTTGGGATTGTTAAGATCGTTTTGAAAATAAAGCTTTTTCACATCGCATATCGAAGTATCACTCAATTTGGAGTGAACTTTCACTTCACTCCGGGAGAAATTCACTCTTACTAGGGGTGATCCCTCGGCACACTCTTTTAGAGTGAATTTCACTCTTTTGTTTTAAGCGTGAATGCTTAACATTTTTATCAGTACCTGCATCTTACATAAAACGTTCGCTACATATGATCAGGTAGTTGCAAAAGATATGATGAACCGCAAAACTACATCAAATTACTACATACAATTCATCAGCTAAGTTCTCTTATACTGCTAGATATCTCGGAATTCTGCTCGAACGACATCGGAAATGCATTCCCGCCCTTTGTCATACCGACAGCTCGAGAAGTATCAGTGGGTGTGACCGGAAGTGAAGAGATACTTAACCCTTACAGAGCTTCCGAGTTAACAATGCACTTTGGACAATTTGTTGATCATGATTTAGTCCACGTACCAACTGAAGAAGGTGAGTATAATATGCTTTTAGTAGTAAATAGTCTTCCGACTCCCGTCTCTTAATAGGGTTGTCACGATACAGCAGGATGACATCGCGATTATAGCTGCCGAAAGCATCGCGATACACGTAGTATTGCGATATTACCCAACAAAAATTGAACCTGTGAATGTATTAAGTAGACACTTGATACATTCAAACCCTTAATTGCTTGATTGTTTTTGTAACTATTCCACTTATTTTAGCAACATGACACGTATTTGAAAACACAAAAGACGACAGTAAATGTTTTATGAATATCATGAAAAAGCACAAAGCATTCGTGTGCTTCTACTTCTCTTTTTTTGATATCGCGATACTTGAAGGATGTCCAGTACGGTATCGCATGGAAACTAGTATAGCGATTATCGCGATTATCGATGAATCATGACAATCCTATCTCTTACTATGATTTTGTATAGCAGTGTGTTGTCTGGAAAAGCATAAAATGGTTACTAAATTGCAAGATGATCAAAATGTATTTTAAACAGGTTTAAAGATGTAAGTAACTGGTCCAACAGTCCCGTCTTCATAACATGTGTCTCCGCCAGAAAAATGAAACTATTTGTAAAACTTCCATCTTTACAAATGTGTTTTAACTGTATCTTCTCACAAATGCTGAGCGTTAAAAACAATTTTTTTTCAAGGAGATTTCGAAAGTGTTTTTAAGAGGAGACAAACCGGTCACTTGACCAGTGCAACAAACATGTCACAAATTCTATACTTTGTTAATATTTAAATTTCTGCAATTCCACGACTAAAACGACAGAACGGTGGAAACACTGTTCTTGATAGTTTAGACTTTGAGGTTTTTCCATAACACAGGGGAGGGTACAATTTTTCCTTTGAAGGGCCATTTCGATCGCCATAATACCACACGCAGGACAACGGCACCTTATACGGCTACAGAGCAGGAAGCTTCCCTTTATGGCGAGTGCCCACGTATCCTAAGGCGGGCCCCGAAGAGAGACCAGGGGCGAAGCTTTGGAAACTCTGTAGTATGTTCAAATTTGTTGGCAGTAGGAAAAATCATTCTTCTATCTTGAAATGATATTGGATGAGCAAGGCTAAGCAGACCACAAATATCTCAACTTGACCATGTTTATTGAGTAAGCAAGAAGTAATAACCCACGGAGAGTGCGGGCGAAGCAGGCCGAAAAATAGCGTGGTTTTTTCCTTCTTCTTCTTCCTTCTTCTTCTTCCTTCTTCTTCTTCCTTCTTCTTCCTTCTTCCTTCTTCTTTACATTCCGAAGTTATCTCTTTACAACCCCTTCAAACTGTACTCTAAGGCACAAACTTGTCATTAAAACTCTGCTTCTACCATGCGTGGGTCAACAGCACTGAAGAAAACTGACACCCCATACATATATATATATATATATATATATATTCAGTGCTTCGCGGAGTGAATTAAATAGCCTCCTGGGCCGTATATAACCCACGGGTAGGAGGTTCTCTAACCATGTTTTACCGTCTTCTATGCCTTTTTGATAAGGTGGAAGAAATTGTCGCTCCAATTTGCCCTCAAACTGAAGAGTCATAGGCACAACCCGACCTTTGAGACGACCTTCAACCATAAGTGTAGCCACATATATCTTACAAAACCTGCAGCTATTCCTCCATTTGCCCTTCGCGTAAGGGAAACTCTATCACAGGTTTGAACAAACCCCGATTTCGTGGCGCCATTTACCTTTTCCATCACTCCACCTTGGGAGTTCGGAGCCCGTTGTTGACCTCAGTTTGAGGAAGTTTCTGAAGAACTCAAGAAATGAACTGGTATTTCGGGCCAACTTTAATGAGTTGAGATAAAGTACCGTCGTTATCATACCATCTATACCGACGGCTCAAAAGCCCCACGAACAGGACTGCAGCTGCGGCTGTAAGCCGGGACGCATCCCTGCAAGTCACACTACCAGATGATGCATCAATATTTACTGCCGAACTCCAGGCACTTAGGATGTCATTCAATTTGATTGAAGGCCCAGACGGTCACCAGTTCATTGTTTTCACAGACCCTCTATCCGGCCTTTTAGCTCTTAAAGGCCATGAGCAAAAACACCCCTCTGTTACAGCTCTTCATGAAGCATATTCAAATTTGGTGAGACTATAGTAAATCAGTTGTGCTATCGTTGGTCCCGAGTCACGTGGGCATATACGGAAATGAAAAGGTCGACGCACATGCTAAAGAAGTCATACACATGGACATCACCAACTTCTGCTTACCTCACACTGATTACTAATTGATCCTAAGATCAATTGCTATGTAAAATCGAAATGGCAAGAACTGTGGGATTTCTTCCCTCACAACAAATTGTACCAAATAAAACCCAACAGTCGGGACTTTGAGTAATGCATCCCCAGTAAGAGGAGAGATGATTTAGTCCTGACTAGGGCTTGGATCGGCCACACTTACCTTACCCTTGCCTATTTACTCCACGGGTATGAGAGACCATACTGTCTCCTCTGTGATTGTGCTGTCACCGTCAGTCACATTCTCGTTGACTGTTATGAATACTCTCATATTCGTCAGAAGTACTACA
>WURT03181399.1:5874-19523 GCA_009936505.3 Holothuria glaberrima | reverse complement strand
ACAGTAAGTCCATATTCTCATAATAGAGCCATAATAGGGTGAAATTGGATTATGTTTGCTTTCTTTTGATTAATTTGTAAATTTGTCAATATTAGTATTGGTCAATTGTTGTATAGGTTCTCAAACTATTCATCATAAATAAGGTGGAAATGAACTTCACCATTTAATGGCATTGATGAATGTTACTGAAATAGATAACTAAAAAAATGAGAAATTAGTAGGAAATTCCAAAATGTTGGTAGCTCCATGAAGTTCTAACAGACTTTCCACAAGACACCTGTGGTTCAAGTGACCTTTCCCTGTTGAACCAAATATATATCTGCAATACCTCTCCAAATCAGAACAAGATAATTCAGTATATTTCAACATTTGATTAATTTTTTTTCTTTCTTTTAAACATCCTCTTTAAATATCCTCCTTCAGTAAGTATTTGGAAGCCCTCGTTATGATATGCCAAGTAAGAGCATGCTACTCCTTGCCTAATTTACACAATCAAGCTGTAAAAATAAGTAAATTAATTTTGTATACTAGGCTTTTTAAAGGAAGGGTGTAAGTAAAAATTTAATTTTTATATGTGAAAGAGGAACTTAATCTATGCTATTTAGTGAAACTTCCATTCAAATAGGACATATATTACTCGAGATAGCAGTAAATGAAGTCGCTACATTTGTGACCCAAAGTGAGCTTGAGGCAAGCAGGGGTTATATCCTCACATTGATAAGGAATGTTTTGTTTCCTTTGTTTTTCAGTCTGTTGTGTTGACCTTGAAGTAAATAGGGATAGGCCCTCCCCATGGGGGAATGTGAAGTTTGTAAGTTCCCATGCCTCTCATGCAATCACATTCTGATAAAATGGAATTGTTGAGGAGAAAATTGGTTGTAAAGTGTAAAGAAAAACAAAGGACTTCTCATAAATGTGAGGCTATGACATCATATGTGCGTGCTTAAAGCTCACTTTGTGTTGAAAATGTGACAACTTAAGTGCTAATATCTTGAGAACCACACATCGTATTTCAATGGAAATTTCACCAGATTTCTTAGAATAAGTACCTCTCTGACATCAAAACATGATTTGAGCTTAGACCCGTCTTTTAAAAATGTCAAACATAATCATTCTTTGCAAAAATACTTTTAAGTAGGGAAGTGGAATGTAAAAAATTCTGTTAAAAAACTTATGACACCTTTTACAGCTGAATATGTGCTAATATGAAAGTGCAGGTAGTTGAAACCACCTCTTGCCTACCTCTCTTACTGTAATTTATTCTAAAATCATTTGAATCACAAGAATGTTTGAGGTATAATGATTTAATTGATAGTTCAGCCAATGCAACTACATGTATGGTAAAGTCAGTAAAGTGACAGTACTAAATCCTTCAGGATAAACTAAATATAGAAGTTTGTATTCTGTAAAATTTACTGTATAAGCAGCTGAAATAAAAGCAGCATGTGTTTTGGTAGGGGAGGGAGGGGGAGGAGAGGGTAGTAGGGGGAGGGGAGAAGGGGATGGTAATGGAGGATGGGGAGCATAGAAATGCGGCTGTGATTTTTAGGCAAAGACAACATAAGTCTTTTTGGTTGAATTGGTATGTTGTTTTGGTATATATGTTTAAGGCTGAACAGTAAGAGAGGTTGTGAATTATTGTTATTTTGCATTTAGGATACAATCATTAAATAAAATTAAAGGATTATGCAATAAGGCTTGCACCATCATGTGTAAATATGTAAGATGTCATAAATCTTGTTTACTGCTCTGTGATTCCTTCTGTGAAGGCCTTTAAAGAGTGGTAAAAAAGTAATCCTCTTGGCCTGAGAAGGACTTTTCTGTACAGCAGTGTGAAGCTTGTCTGTTTAAGAAGTAATTAATTTAAAATTTTGACAACTTAGTTTCTGATTTTGGTGTAGTGTTGATGTGTTTGTGAGTAAAAATAAGTGCTTAAATTAGCGCTGTATTTTTACACTGTATGAATATGCTGCAGAAGTATGGCTTCTTAGCTTGATAGGGTTTCTGAAATTTTTTTCTGTTTGCTGTCTGTTGCATATGGCATGGTTGAAGTGCACCTTGGAGATATTCTTATCAGGTCTGGTTGTCTTGTTACATAGATTTTTCTTCTTTGTCAACACTGTTCACATGCACATTGATCTGCACGTCATGCTTGTGTTAGTTCTGTATAAGGTCAATTTTTTCATCCTCCTGTTTCTGAGAAGTTGTTGGTATCCTTTCCCATACTATGTACAGTGCAACAGTGCAAACAATCAACATGTTACTCTCAGGGAACCATAGTTCACAGAAGAACAGGTCAGAACACTATCAGTAAAATATGATGCTGGTGAGTGGTCATTGTGTGCACCATCATTGCATTGAGATGGGACCACAGATGGTACCACCGATGCAATGTGTAGGACCAATTGATAAATACAGTATGTGTTCACTACAGTGTGACTTTTGAGGTGCTTTGGTAGTCAGAATGGATTTTTGAAGTAAGAATGAAAGTAATGTCCTCTTGTTTCAAAAGACAAAACAGAATTTGTCCATACCAATTAGTTTGGTTGGTAAGAGCTGAACAAGGTAAAACACAGAGTTTGACATTAATGGTGAAATAATGGTCAAAATACCAGATCAAATGATGCCTTAAGATATATGGTAGATGATTGGATGATAGGGGAATTAACATCTGTCAAAATATTGAGAAAACACAGAAGAAAATGCTCTGTAGTAGACTTAAATTTATGTCATAATAAGAATGCAAATGTTGCCCTGGGAAGTAACTTGAAAAAGATCTATACAAAAAATGGCATTTAAAATGAAAGTCCAATGTGTATTATGTGACTATCAACTTCAGGTGAGGTCATTGACGTAGTTGTTTTTCCCTGTCCTTACATAGAGTAGTTTAATGTAAGCAAATTTAATGCTGAAACTCGATGTGTGTGCAGAACGTTACATACAAACTATAAATGTATATTGAAATCTGTCAGTCTGGAATAAACTGACATGTCAACTTAGAGCTTACAATTTGAAGTATACATTGTATGACCAATGAAACACCTAAAATGACTCCTGCGCTTGCCCCTGTACTGAGCTGCAGAATATTGAAATTTTGTAAAGTTTGTGAAGAGAATAGTCTACCAGGCATTAACCTGTGATATTATGTAAGAGAGACAAAACTAGATTTTTTTTATATTTCCTTGATTTTCAGAGACCCTTTTTGCAGTTTGTTTACAGATATTGTCAATATTTAATGTGATAGTCTGATGTAATCAAATTATATGTATAAAATTCTGATAAATTTTTCTGGTCAAGTATATTGCAACAAACTTAAATGCAGATGTGTTCGTTGCCAAGGTTATGCAAGCATTTCAGTATTTAAAATGAAATCAAAATAATCATATTTAATGAGACCTGTAGTACATCACAAATTAATTCATGATCGGCAGCTTTTGAAGTTGAAATGTATTTATATGTTAGCTGTAGAACAAATTATGAACGTTTCCGGAAGGAGAAGTATGACAGTTACTCAACAATTTACAAAGACAAAGTAGCTTCTCGTTAAAGTGTTGTCAGAGAAAGTGTTTAGCACGATCCCTAACAAATACCGCAAACAAACATATCAATTAATAGTAAGTACAGAGCAATGTCATTTTTCAAATAGAAAGGGTATGTATAATTTGCAATACCCGGCAGATAACACCTGCATATTGCTGATTGCACCCTACCTGGGATGGCAAAAGTTGGTATTAAAGTGGCTGCTTATTGGTTGACTCACCTGCCTCCTTAAATTAATGAAAATAAGATTTCACTGAAGGGAGACCAAACGACCAACTTTGTATGCTAGAAGCACCTTGCTATTTTTTGGCTTAATTTGGTGTAAATGCCAAGTCGTTTCGATGTCATCTTTGTAAGATAACTGCTTTCCTTTAGTTTGCTGGTTAGTTAGGTTAGTTTTGGACTGCAGTGTTTTCTGAAGTAGTGGTCTAATTAGTTAATGCCTTCTTTGTTCTTTGCATTTTACGTTAGGAATCGTGAGTGGAAGATACCAATATTTCATCTTTTAAAGTAATCCAAATAACGATTCAGAGAGGTAAAAACATGGTGATATTATTATGAAAAGATAAAACTTGTCGATTTCAATTAATATATAAAAAATAGCCCAGATCGATTTGGATTGAAATTCGGAAATGCTTATTTTCACTGGTTTTCAGTGTGCTTCGATTATTTATTCTAGTGTAAAGGATTGTTGTAAATTAAGAAAGTACGGTGGTTTCTCACTCTGTCAACAACCTCTTTTTGTAAGAGCTTTCGAGGAGGAACGTCACCTAGAAAAGTCAACATTTTTACTGTTTTTATCCGAGGTCTTTTCGTCTAAAGTGAATAGAGTGGGCAATATCTGTTTTGTTTAGCAGCTTGAGAGTTATTTAATGACGTCATCCTTAGTGTAAAATATCATAATTACGTCCCACCTTTCGAGTTAAGAATGCAAAGTTGTAAATTGATATTCTTTGTTGTTTTTGTCGGAGAGGAGCTTCTTTCTTTTGTGTATTGTTGAATTGGAACTTTCCGAACCAAAGTTTGAAGAAGTCTGTTTTTGAGATTATTACGATTTTAACAGTATGTTTTGTATTATACATTTGTATTTACTTCTTTAGTCATATGATCAACGTTTTCAAATCTCTTTCGCTTAAAGGATCGTAGAACAATTGTTTAACATAGGAAAAATGAAAACGTCATTAGCGTTTGATTCTTGTGATAAACTTCCTAATGAAGTTTTTGATAAGTGTTTGCGATGAAGCTTTTGTTTCATAATAGGCTTAATACAGTCAAACTCGAAGGCATTATTGTAAAGTTATTTTCACGATTATCAAATTACAAAGCGAGAAATGTAAAGTTTCGTTTATCTTTGTAAAGAATATATTCCTTGAGATGATATTTTAACGAAATACAAAAAGGCTTTCAGAATGGAAGATACCAGCTGAATGTGTTTCTTTGTGTGGTCGCTGTTGCAGTTGATTCCAGTCAAGCGTTGAACCCCTTCACGATATGCGCAAAGTTTCAGGCTCACAGTCAATCGCTTGTAGTGGTAAAGTGCCTTTATGTATTTCTTGTAGGCTGCATTCTGTAGACTGCACAGCCTGTTGCCCACTAGGCCACCAGTTGCTTGCTTGCGAGCGCTTGCGATTCCTTGTGAACTCCCGCGGCCACCTTTCGTTACCAGTTCTTGCGATCGATTGCGCTTACAACCGGCTGCAATTTTGTTGCTCTCACACTACTGCACTATGTGACCTCTTATGAGCATAATGATTGCAATCAAACACATTTGGCAGTTTTTGTATTAAACATAAAAGCATGCTTCTGCAGCTCGAAGTGCAAAATGGACGTAACTTCGGAAGCACAGATTCGACTGCAACATCTTCATAGCCGTGCTTTAGGCCCGTAGCCAGATAAGGTGCTGAATGGGGGCGAAATGGCTTCCAGGGAGGCGAAAATTTTTCAGTGCAGGGCAAGTGTGTACAAATGTGTTAAGTCAATGGCAGCTTGAAACTTTCTAGGGGGCGAAAAAATTTTCAAGGAGGCTTCGCCCCCTTGCCCCCTACCTTGGCTACGGGCCTGCCCATCTGCTGTGGAATTCGTATCTAGGTAGATGAGACGTAGTCTTACCTGCCTTTTTGGAGTACATTCATGGCTCCTTTGACGTAAAATATTCGGGTTCTAGCATATAGTGTCATCAAAAAGGAGCTGGGCTCTGAAGAAAACCTGGTTACGTGTCATTTCAAAGGGAAAGAGCCCCCTGTCATGTAGGTTCTCCCTCCCATGGGTAAATATGGGAATTCGTCAGGAGTTAAAAAAAATTACTTTTATGTTCATGATTCTATAATGAAGATAAATGTTCAGCTGATCTGATCAACAGATCGTCGGGATTTTCTTTTTATTTTGTAGAGCCACTGCGGTTCGCTATGAAGTAAATACCCGATAACAGTCAGTCGCCCCGGGGATTGACTATTTTATTCTCAAGAAAGGTAAATAATTCACTGCGAATCAATACATTTTCTGCAAGCGTAGATTTTTGTTGTGTCTGTTTATCTTCTGAATTCATATAGATAAAAAGTAATCCCTACCAAGTTACCGAACAGAAATGTATAGCTTATATAAGTTTTGTAAATGTCGGAAATTCCATCCTCAATCCAGTATATTATTGTTGAGAGACGGGTAGATGCCATATTACGTATTTTTTTCTCCATCGTTTATTCATTGTAATCAGACTTTGTGAAATGATACATTCATGTCTGATCAGTTTTGATGAACTTTTTACAATAGTGGGATTTAAATGTATTACAAACATGAATACATTACAATACAAGATAATACAAGATTTGCCTCAGTTATATGTGAATTGGAATACAATACCTTAATAATCCGTATGATGATACATTAAAGTTAGGGTATACTTAACTCTTTTGTAAAGTTATTATAAAAGTTTGTGTTGTTTTTTCTATCAATATGATATCCAACCAATAAAGTAAACTTAACTTTATACACCATTCATGAAAATCGGGCACTGAGTTATTTTGTCTATATGTATAAATATAATATTTTGCATGGACAATGAGAAGATCAAACAGTGTTTCTCTCATCGGTGTGTCCAAAACAGATATAATCTAATATCTAAGGAAACATGGCTATCATCAGGGATTATATTTTGTACTTGGGACCAAAGGATTTGTACATACTGACATTGAAAGAAGAAATGGTCAATGTCCTCTTCACTTTACTTACAAAAGGAGCATAATGGGAAATCTACTTGTCCTTGGAGGTGAAGATAACTATTTAATCCTACAATTCTGTGAAGAAAACGAAACTGAAAATATCGAAATTTAGCATCCCAATTCGCAGAGAGAAGAACTGTCCACATTAGAGGCCAGTTGAGGGTTTCAGATGGAAATTCAGCTTGCCATTTTCGAAAACATGAGAGGCTTTGAGTCTTTTTAGAAATTACAGAACTACAAAACCGACGGTTTCCTTCATAAAGCGTTGTAAATGTTAAACAGAAAAGTTCACAATTGAGAAGCATTAGTTTCTAGGTTACCTTTCCCTTCACATTGACAAGAATCCTTCCAAACTCTAGGTATAGCATCAATGATACCGTAATATGAAGTAAAAGGGAAATGATGGATATCATACTTCCAACAGAAAACATTGTACGCAACGGGCTTGCCATTCTCTTCAAAGTAATCTTTAACGTAAATAGCCTTCGATTTAACAAGTTTGTCAAAGTAAACAAGTTTTTTTGTTTATCTTAACAGAAGAATTATTAGAAATGATCTCAATACTAAACTCCTCAACAGGTATAGTGTGAGTGAAGCTACTCCTACATTTACAAGCCTCTCTAATAATGTATTATCAATATCGATAATATCCTTTGGTGCAAAATTAAATTTTAACCAAAAATGCTCTCCACAATTTTATAAAGCACGATCGAAGAAAAATTTCCAGCCAGAAGCAATATCATTCGAATGCAAGCTGATCCATTTCACTTTCAGACTTTGGGAGAAGGCTTCCAAATCAAACATATCAGCCCACCATGCGTCTTTTTATTTATTAAAACAGAACGTTTCTCTTTGTCAGGTTTATTATTCCAAATAAATTTAAAAAAATATTGACTTGAGTGTCTTAAAAAAGCCTTTGGTGGGTTTGGGGAACAGTTTACAAATAAACAAGCTGAGAGATTGCAAAGGTTTTAATAATGACAATGTTTCCATAGGGTGTTAAGTCTCTCATGCTCCACATATCCAGCAGTCCTTTTAGTCTGGACAACTTCACCTGGTAATTTAACTTAAAAAATCTTCATTGTAAGTAAAAGTACTATCTAAGTACGTAACAGGGCCACATACCACGTTAAGATGCAACATGTTAGCATACTGTGACATATAATCTGTAAAAGATCCTAACGGAAAAAGGGAACATTTTTCAAAATTTATACATAAGCCAGACACCTTGACAAAATCCTTCAGTTGACGAATTATGTTACTTAAAGATTCCTCCGAACCATGGGTTATAAATACAGGATCATCTGCATACAAACAAAGTTTTGTAGAAAAATCTGGAATACAAACACTTTTGATAGAATTATCTTGGGAAGTTTTAAGATTAAGAATTTCCGCACAAAGAATGAAGATGTAGGGACTTAGAGGGCACCCTTGCCTAACTCCTCTTGACACTCGAAAAGGTCTCGATAAGAAACCATTATTTGAGAGACAAGTTGTAATATTCGAGTAAAAAGTATTAACCCATTGAAAAATTGACGGTCAAAAGCCAAAAAAGTAAAGGGATTCATTAATAAAACTCCATTCTTACGTATCAAAGGCTTTTTCAAAATCTATAAAGTATAAAACGAGGGATATTTCTTCTAAAGGTGTAATTAATAAGGTCTAAAATTAGCCGAATATTCTCACCAATGAAACGGCTTTTAAGGAATCTCGTTTGGTTTCTACTTATTAACAGTTGCTTTACAGGGGTTGTTTACAGAGGGGGCAAGTGACTGGACGTGCTCCCCCAGATCCCAGGGCCCCGACTTCCTGTTTGTTCGATCCACTGGCGCCGCCAGGAATTGGTGATTGGGAGGCATCACAGATGACACCGTAATGCGACCTCAGTCAGTCAGTCCCCAAGTCTGCAAAAGTTGTGCCTTTTTATACGTTCCTGTGATTTTATAGTCGTCCTGGGGAGGGTTTAAGAAGCAGGGTTCCCCCTTCCCTTTGAGAAATTTTTGTTAATTTAGTGTGTCTTACATCCAAAACGGTGCTATTTTGGGGAAATTTTTGGAACTGATCCTATGTATGAAAAATGTCCATTACCAATGAATTCTAATTTTGGTTACGTGAAATAGGAGAGTATGTTGTCTAAGAGAAGGGTATATTGTCAACAAACCTTCTCAAGCATGGCACCCCCTGGCTACTTTACTGCCTTCTATCCGCTGCAATTTGCAATAAAAAATTCCTGCGTGGAGTCCACAGTAACATTTTTTATTTGTCCTTTGCTTCATTGTACATTATCAATAAATACCCAAGGGTGGCAGAGACCGGTATTGGGCCTCCTTGAAACTTTGGATAAATTATACACTTAAAGGGGGAACCAACATGACGCTTATTACGTGAAATCCAAATGACACTATAGAGTATAACGCCAAGCACTTTTACAACGATCGTATTTTATTAACTGTGAACCAGAACCCAGATGAACATATTCCAGCAATGGGGAATTAGTGAAAGGGAGAGTGGACAGATATATCACCTCCCTGACAGGTATAGCAAAAAGGGTGGAGGACTAACAAGTGCATTTCAGAACGCTTTTCTGTCAGTCTGTCGTAAATTAATTTACATTCACCATCTAAAATAAGTGCGGGCGAAGCGCGCTGTAAAATTGTTTAAATAATGTAAAACGGCAAAGTACGTCCTTCCAATCTTTCACATCATGTGACAAACTAGATTAGTCAAAGATCCTATATTGATGCTAGGCCCCCACAGAGGTTGGATATGGTAACATTTGAGGAAACTGTTGAGATCAGAATAACTTCCTTTATCATTACTTTGATAATGGCATGAGATGGAGTGCAGACCGTGACTAGTGCGTGAGAAGCGCTCCGAAATTTTGCATTAAATATAATTTCCATGACTGCATTCAGGCTCTGCATCAAGACACTGACCCAACAAACCTGTCTGTCAACCAGAAAGTGAGTTTCTACTTTGGAAGTCTTAAAAAGTTTTCAATGCTTGCTGCTTTGCTTCTCCTGGAGTTGTTATCGGAAGGTATTGATGATAAGCAAAGCATTGAGTAAAGGCTAAAATTTTGATAGTTTGCAAAGGATTTGCAAAAGATCCTATAGTTTTGAAACCATTTGTGATAAGAAAGTGATTATATATATCCAACACTCGGTCGAAAACGCACCTCACCCTACCCCCTACAAAAATTTCTAGCTTAAAAGCCTTTGCGGATCTTTTTTTTTTAAATCCAAAATCGATTGGAGGCACGCGCCCCCATACCCCACGTGCAGGGGCGACTCTAAGGAATTTTGTTGGGGGGGGCAAAATCAAGTCGGTATGCAGGGAGGTCCCGACGACCTCCCCCCGGCAATATCAATGATCAGCATAGTACAGCAGGAGTATGGTTATTATTTAGTACTACAGAGACGCCCCATATAGTTTTCAAAAGCTCTTCAAAAACCATCTCATGCAATCAGTCATGATCTATCTTTACAAATAATTTCAACTATATCAGTCGATCAGCCATCGCTCCTCCATAAGGGCGGAGCAAAAGACAGGGGAAACAGGCAAAGCGGCTTGATCAACTTGTAAAAAAAAGAGCCCCACCTTTAAATATTTTGTTGTTTCTTTCATTGTGTCACAATTAGGTTTCAGCTTTGCCTAGAAGCCATAAAATATTGGTTTTCTGGATTGTTTTATTTAAATAACGAAAATTTCAAGCATGCTGACACTTGAAAACGAAGAAATAATAGCCATTTTTTGGATTTCAGAACAGTTCCGAAACATAATTTTTCAAAGGGGAAGGGGAATTTCCCTAACTCAGAACGACAGGTCATCCCCTGTACCAATTGGCCACTACAGATTTGACTGACTGTTTGGTGAGTTTATTTTAAATCAGCTGAAACGGTATAATTTAAAACAGAAATGGAGAACGTTTTGCTTATAAGGGGCCATTTGGCAGTCATAAGAACAAACAAGCAACTAGGAAAAAGCGCGCGGAAAAGATATTGTTTTGGAGGCACTTTATTTCTTTAATCATTGCATTGAAAAGTTATTCAATTCTTTAATTTTAAACACACTCAAGGGAGGGTCTAACACATGCAATCCCCCGGAACTGATACGGTGCGGACGAAATAAGTCTCGCATAGTTTGCCATGAGTTTGGTTTATGTGTAAAGACATGCTTTACAATGTATGCCATGATTGTGCAACCTGTGAGGTGTAGTACCAGAAGCGGCATTTAGCCTGTTCCGGGAAATGGCGAGGTATATAAACTTATAATAAATTGAATTTCAAGTGTAACTTAAATTACATTCACGAATTGCCTCGCGGACCGGATCAAATGGCCTCGCGGGCCGGAGGTTCACAACCCTTGGTTTAAAGCATTCTGGCAACTCGGTTAAACTTCCTGGTAAAACACGACTTTTGCCCTCCCAGCCAGCTAGTTATTCTATGCACCGCTTATACTGTATTAAATTGAACGCAGAACTTTCGACCAAGTCATATTTGATCAGACACTGATACAGCTTCGAATTCAAAAATTCTCGCATTTTAAATTAATCCTCACACACTCCTATCATGTACGGCCTTAAAGGACTATTATGGGCGACTTTCTCGATCATCGGTGGTTAAGGCTTCAGTGATTTTACCTAATAAACTTCCACCTTCTTGGAAACTTAGAAAATTTGGACCTATGAAAATAGAATAAAACAAATGTCATGGACCAACTTACAACTTACGTTCTGGCAATGGTTTTAGGAGACATTTTAGCAAAAGTAATTTCTTAGTACTCTACGTGCCAACTGACGATGGCTACCCTGTTTAGACAGTGTGACATTTTATCATTTTTCTTTATCACAAACTGAAATCCTCTATTAGAGAAGCTTCATAAATACGAGCCTGAAAAAATTGAAATCACGGCGACTCAAATAATATTAATATCATAACCAATAACCAGTGGTCGAATGACCCAGTAAACATAGGTCGAATCTTGAAATAATGACGAAATACATATTTGAAAATTATTGAGAAATTTGTAATAGTAATGTACACAACTTCATAAATAATTTGTCTTATTTGTGAGATAGGGATGATTTCGTCTAAATTTAGAAATACTTTTTATTTAAACAATCTCGAATTATATGTTTATTGTGCTTTTTTGAAGATTTTGAAAACCATGCTTTGCATTTTTTTGGAGGGGGGGGGGGCAAGTGCCCCCGTGCCACTATGGAGAGCCGCTTATGCCCACGTGCCGGCCCCCTGGGTCGATCATTTCGTGTGGGAACTCAGCAAGGTTCTTACTTAAGGCCCAGCTGGCGGTGTCATTCTCTTGCGACAAAAAACATTTTTGCATCTATGACTAACGTATAAGAGCAAGAAATATACAGCCCAAACCTAGTTCAAGCTTCCAACTCCCGAACTAAACACGAATCCACGACAACATGCTTGGATTATAAAGAATGAAATACTTGCTTGAAATCTGACGGTTGCTGATACGGGCAACACCATCATTGTCAACGTACGGTATTTAGCAAGAAATTCATACATAGGCATACGACAATCTATCCACTCGACGACAGCTAGTACTGTATATCTAAGGCGGAGGGGCGCTACAAGTACACAAGCTTGCATTTTCCTTTTCCTCCTCTTTCCATTTTCGCATTCCTCGTATTCCCATCTTTTTCTCTATTTTTCGTCTACCTTCATTTTGCGGCCCCTGCCCCGTGTAGGGAGGAGCGGCTGCCCCTCCCTGCCCCTTTGTTTCGCCACTGCTTATTAAATCGATTAAATGTCTTTTAATACCGAGAGGAGATACACCTAGAGGCAATTTTATAATCTACATTCAAAAGGGCGATAGCCCGCCAAATTTTTTTAAACTAAGGCCCTTAGAGGACTTATGAATTAGAGATATAATAGCTTTGCCTTGCTCATCATAGAGACCATTCTTTTTATAGACGGCATTCAAAGAATTAACAACAAACGGTGCAAGTAAATTCCAAAAAAGTTTTATAAAATCGGAGGGCAAAACATCCGAACCTGGTTACTTATTCGTTATTGAGAAAACAGCATTCATTCTTGCACTCTTCCTCGGTAAGAAGGTCTTATCAATAGGACCTTTCACAATTAGCAAAATTATACTCAATGGTGATATCGTTAAAATAGGACCCTATGTTTCTCCTTCAATCCTTTGAGGTGTAAAGATTTTCATAAAATAGTGACGCTTCATTTAGAATTTCATCAGAGTTAACTAAAGTCTTCCCTTCTGCAGTTACAAGTTTTACACAAACTTACGCTGCTTATTCCTTTTCTCCAAGCCTAAGAAATACTTTGAGTTCCTTCGGGCCCGTAGCCACGGGGGTATTTCGGGGCAATGCTTCACCAAAAAATATTTCTGCCCCACCAGATGAAAATTGAAACTGCATAATAATTAGTACGCCGGAAATTAGGAGAAACTTTTATGCCCCGTCAATCACAACACTTGCCCCCCCCCCCTAAAAATGTAAAGCTGGCTACGGGCCCGAGTTCCTTTCACCTTCTTCCACCCAAGGAGCCCTTGACCGAACAAAAATACCATGGAGTTTATTTTCGTAAATAGCATTTAACTCATTCCTTACTTCATTCAAGCAGTAACGATTGTATCGATAACCTTGGACACAGCATAGCTGTTCTAAAGAAGTGATACACTTTACTAAAAACTTTCACGATCAATACCCTCTCTTGCCTTTCTCTTGGAATAATGGATATACTCGTTACGAATGATAAACTTTAATAGCTCGTACAAGCAACAGTCATCAAGGTTAGAACAGTTACGAATAGTCTCATCCACCACGTCGTTAATAAGGTCACGGTAACCAGGGTCATTTAAAAGGGAACAATTCAGTTTCCAAAGAACCGCGACCTC
>WURT03181388.1:0-10241 GCA_009936505.3 Holothuria glaberrima | reverse complement strand
CTGACAAAACCTCAGAGCATTCATGTAGAATGGCAGGATGAATCCCATCAGGCCCAGGGGACTTGCTAGCTTTTAAATTAAGTTTATTAAAGACCAGTTCCTCTGAGAAAACAACATCATCCATGAGAATTGAGCTATTGAAACCACTATACAATCCTACTACAGTAGACTCCTTGCTTCACACGCATAATGTACATGTAACTTCGTTCAGTGTATCAGGATTTGGGTTAAGTATCTCTGAAAGGTGAAGGTAGCGTACCCCCACTTACGAATTAATAATTCGTTTTTACAAATTAATAATTCGTTCTTATGAATTAATAATTCGTTCTTACGAATTAATCATTTGTTTTTACGAATTAATAATTCGTTTTTGCGAATTAATAATTAGTTGCTACGAATTAATAATTCGTTCTTACGCATTAATTTTTATATAATAATGTAGGTAGGCCAATTTAGAAAGTTTGCCTTGAAGAACACAATCTTTTCTTAGTATTGCTCTTTCTTTCTCGTTTATGAAGTTGGCATTGGAAGAAAGCATCGCTAAGTTAAAGAGAAAGAGGGGATCATGTAACAATTGCATATCAGTGTCAACATTTTCGCGGGATGTACATGACAAGTACAACAGTAGTACACATCCTTACTATACATTTTTTTCGCTCGCTTCGAGCGCACCTCATTTCTAGTAGCACATTGCTAATAAATTCAAACATGAAGATTTGAATGTATTCAAACAAGTTTCAAAGAGTAATCCATCCACCAAATACTTGTAGCCCTCTTTCAGACATACCTTCTCGTATTTCAGTCTTTCCCCGTCCCAATCACTTTGTCTGAATTCTTGTTGAAAATTGCAAGTTTATGAAGTGCTTGGTATGCACACAGTGTGGGTTGCCGGAGGTCAGCTAAGAGCTCCATAATAGTATCCCCATTTTATAACAACCTAGGGCAAAGGGGTGGACTCCTCTGGTGCGAAGCACCTGGAACCCACAAAAACCCGTGCCATCCGGGAGTGCTTCCCTCTCCAAAGATGTCCGCGACGCATAAGAGGCATAAATACCCGGGGTGGAGGTAGAATTCCCCTCCCCGCTTCACACGCATAATGTACATGTAACTTCGTTCAATGTATCAGGATTTGGGTTAAGTATCTCTGAAAGGTGAAGGTAGCGTACCCTCACTAATTGTTTTTTTTTTATATAAAAAAACGTGTTTGTGGAAATTACTAATTTCTACAAAAGAACAAAAAGCCGGAAAACAATCATAAGGAAGAAGCAGGAAAATATTGCATCATCTAGACCCCTGCTTTTGACGATACCATGCACTCCTGTGTCTGATTATCAAAGAAGAATTTATTGTATACATCATTTGAGTACATGGAGCATTAATGTCTGGGGCATATTTCTAACTTTATTGCTCGCTCTCTAATAAACCTGTTTAGGAAAGCTTTTTATGAATTCTTTTTGTGTAGAGCATAATAATCTTTCATTGCCTGGAATGATGCCGAGAAATGTCATCAAATTGCACGTTTCAAGCGAAATTAAAAAAAAAATCCCATATCGGGAGGGGGATATGGGAATCCCCTTCCGTACCCTCCCAAACTAGCGCTTCGCGCTTCACGCGTGCCCCCAGCACTCACTGGACCCCCTTTCGAAACCCTGCATCCGGCTTCTGCGGTGCGCACATCAGGACCAGATATCTAGTTTTTAATAGAAGGAGTGCTTGACGGCCAAAATATCCAACAAACTAGAGAGATTCTCAATGTAGTGACGTCACTGAAGAACCTCTGTTGTCCCATGCTGTACTAGGTAAGTACGCAGACAAGTTCGATTTAGTGTAAACTCATGTACTACGTATCAAACATATAAAGTTGAGCATACTAAGTCTTTGTGAAAAATACAGACATAAACTCGTATGGAGAAATTTCCATTCGTATCAACGAATAATTAATTCGTAGCAACGAATTATTAATTCGTGAAACCGAATTATTAATTCGTAGCAACGAATTATCAATTCGTGAAACCGAATTATTAATTCGTAAAAACGAATTATTAATTCGTAAAAACGAATTATTAATTCGTAAAAACGAATTATTAATTCGTAAAAATGAATTATTAACTCGTAGCAACGAATTATTAATTCGTAAAAACGAATTAAAAATATTTTTTCGCATGGCAGTAATGGGCTTTCGTACAAATGTGCTAGCTAGCACTATGTACAAAGTGAACCATTGGCAACAGGTTTTCATGAAGATGTAGCACCTTTATTTTCAGAACTTAGAGGCATGTTTGCTGTAAACACACCATCTCAGATAAGGTGTTTCTAAGAAGAAATTCAGTTCATTTTTGCATTTTCTTTGTAATATGCTGCACTGTACAGATACAATACTGTACATGGCAACCAACTTTGGTAATGCCCTCTGGAAAGGTCCATTTTTAGACAGAAAATTCATGAGGTCTTCAGCCATAAGAATTGCTTCAAAATGTGTGTGATATTTACACTTTTGACAGTTACATACAACTGTAACACATTACACATGGTTTGAAGTGGAATTGCTTTGCCCAAACATGGGATAGTTTGGCTGTAGCAAATATTGTTTGCTTCTGTTTTTGTTTCCTGGCCAAGAGTATGTTCGTGTGCTATTGTGCTCAAAGTTAATAACACACTGTGAATTGTGAACCCAATTTTCCCTTAATTTGTTTAATTAAATACACATAACCTGCACCTTTGTTAGCAATTTAACTGGGGGAAATGTGTGTACAGTAAACTGTAATTTACACACACTATTTTACTTTTCAGTAGTCAGTATTTACACTATTGGAAGTGTATTGATGACACACAGGATTTTATTGTCACCTGACTATTTGTGCGAAGCATTAAAGGAACAGTTGAAACCACCCAAGAACTATGTTAGATGTACTGTAAAGAGGTACTAAATCTGCAGCATCTTGGTGAAATTCCCATTTAATTCCGATGTGTAGTTCTTGAGATGTCAGCAAAAGGAAGTTAATAATTTTGTGATCAGAAGTTGGCTTCAAGTAAGCAGGGGTAATGTCATCCCCTTACAGGGAAGAACGATATTTGAGTTCTTAGTGTTTTTAATCTGTTGTTTTGGCCCTGAAGTTAATAGGGATATGCTCCCTGTTGGAAATGTGGAGTTTGTACAATTCCCATGCCTATCATGCCTTCACATTCAGAAAACATGAGATCATAGGGGAGAAACGTGGTCATCAAGTTCAAAGAAAGAAAAAAACAAATGACAGTTCACTAATGAAGTTACTATCATCTGTAGTGCTGTACTTTTACATCATCTTGTAGGAAGAAGGTGCATACTCACCAATATACAGATGTTAGGACTTAGATTAGGACTTACAGTACTGTAACTATCTTTCAGAATATAACCAGGTGTTAGTAAAATTCATTATAAATTGGAAGGTATTGAAGAGATCAAGACAATGATAGACCCCACATTTGTCAAACTTCTCATCACACTGGATGTTTTATCTACACAGGCTGAATGCAGGATGAAACATCCCAGTGGGCCCAAAGACTGAGAATATGACAGCCTTGTTACCCATAATATTGATAATACATTTTGTGTCAATGCTGTTGCTTTTCATCTGCATCAGTGAATTCAAATGTTCATATCGTTGTTGTGCAATTTACCACACAGGGTTAATGATCATTTGTTGTAAATTGGGTTTCAGGTCACCACATTGTTGAAAAACATCCATAATGTCAACAGTGTGAACATCCTTCTGGTTATTGCCTATTCTAGCTTTCAGTATGGCTTAAAAGAGACAGGAAATAAGGGCAGTGCATGTATGAAGCGACAAACACATCTTACTGTAGTGTGTTGCAACAGCAAGGTGCTAAACACCCTTAGTAGTGAAGAAGGGTACAGATGTTAATATGAGGGCTAATGAGGATATATATATATGTACTAAAATAGGTTGTAGTTCTTCAGGTAATGTTAAAATGTTGTATTGCTTATTTGCAGTTACTATAGACACTCTTCACTCCATTGTACTGAGAGAATATCACATCTTCAGTGTTTGTCCATCACATCGGAATCCGCCACCACAGTCTTGTAATGTGTGAGGGTTGGTGATTGAATGCCCTAGGACCACCAGATGATATATTCTTATACCCTTGCCTAAGAGTGTGCCATTAGCAACCATTCTTGGCAGGAATAAGAATGCATCTGTTGGTTCTTAGGCCAAACAACAGTTGCAGCTTAACAAAGCAACAAAGGTCGTCGGCAGCCAAGCTTGCAGTCTCTTATTCTGAGAGAAAAAAAGTGGTAGAGTTGTTCATGGAACATAATGCTCTTGATCTTGTAATCAGCATTAAAATGCATTTCTTTTTCTTTACAATTTGTTTATGAGATTGGCTTTGAATTTTCTTAGTGATTTTGTTATATCTAGTGAATGCAATGAGGGTAGAAAACTATAGAATTGGGTAGGGATTTGTAACATATGGATTTATAGTAAATTAATCAGAGAATATCTGACTTAAGTAAGAATAATTTGGGTAAATGCTATTAAAATAGTAATGTAAATACCATGAAAATAATTATTTTTAATTTGCCAATATTACATAAAGACACATCAAGTTGTTACTGTATTACTGTATAGAAAACGGCATATCAGTTGCATAAAGAATGGTTACTCTACGGATATCTTGAGTCTTGAGTTGATCAGTACCTTGAGAATAGTATAGCATATAGGCACAAATGATTCACATGGAAACATTACCAGCAACAATTATTTTTAGAACAACATGGAAAACAAGTATTTTCCTGCATATTTTCCATTTCTAGAGGAAAAGTTTTACTCCCACGCATAGTTTTAAACTTTGCAATTAGAAATTTGTTAATGTTATTAAAAATGGAACTTTATTCAAAATTTTGATAAAAAAAGACAACCTACTCTTTACTTATTAAAATTATATTTTTAAAGTTGGTAATTAATATAATAGTGTTCAGTTGCTCTTTTTCTGTGGTGATTGACTCAAGATACCCTCATAAACATTGTATTGTTACTGCCAACTTCATTTCAAAATTTATTTTCTATGGATTTCTTTATCCAAACATCACCAAAATATAGTACAATGAGGATGACACTAGAAAATATTTCAGTAAAGTTGCATTCATTTTATTGAATGTTTTATACCAGGGCTCTAACTAGAGTATATTTAGCGCCGGGCGATAATTGCTTTACGAAACGTGGCCTGCTGGAGGGCCCTACGGGGAGGGGGTGTTCCGTTCCCTTTGTGAAACTTGTATCTTTAAGGGGGCTTAGACTCGGAATGGTGCTACCTTTTGCAATTTTTTGACCTAGTTATATATGTAATTTTATTCAGGTTTTTGTTGATGTTTCATTATTTTTATGTTTTTGGTATTTTTACCATTTTTGCTGATTCTGTGCCAGACGGGACAGTGCATTTCACCGTGAGTGCCGGGCGCAAATATGGAGTGCTGGGAGACGGCTGGGCCAGCGAAGCTAGACCCCTGTTTTATACATTTTTACAGTCTCAATGTCTGTTTAGTTATTGACCCATGAAATCTACTGTATATATATATATATATATGCAGTCGGGGTAAATGTGTTGTTCACCCAGGAGGACAGTGTGGCCACCCCCTCTCCACGTCATCAGAAAAGTGAATTAATTTTACAAATTTTATGACAAAAAAGTACACTCAGACTGTCACAAACAACCAGAGACTCTTTACATTTACTTGTATTGATGACAAAACACTTACATTTTGAAATTAGTATGGGGAATATTCTCTTAAAGGGGCAAAGACAGTATTATTGGTCAACTGACACACAAAACAGTCACAGAAAGGGAAGGGTGCAGTTGCCCTCCCACTCACCTTCATTGAAAGGCTTAACATTATAGTGATAAGACATAAAATATGTAGAAAAGGCTGTAACGGGCGTAATTTGTAATAAAAAGCCACATGCTACTTTGGAACACTTTTTGGCATTACGGTACATTCATAGTGAATATAGACATTTTACCTTCAAGGTGGAATGTAAAATAAAATTCATTGTTTTGAACATCTAAAGGACACTTCGTGTTTCTCATATTTTAATCTGTGAGTTGGGCCTCTAATATTATGTGATCTAAAGATCTTGGAGTGGCCCTTCCTTCCTACAATATGATTATTTTCAAAACCCGTAGCACATTCAGTTGGAGCCATACTGTAGTTCCCCAATAAAAGGAATAAAATGGGGGACAGCATATATCAGGTAGATATGCTATGCAGGAAATGACCTTTCCAACAGGGCATTACTGCTTTCCCTACTTAGGCAGTTAGGTGCACTTCGAAGTTTTGCGAATTACCTTACTTGCCAGATGTCAGCCTGATCACATCCTACGTTTTAATTTAAAAACTTCCCTTGGTAGAATTTGCGGACTCCTAACTGGGGCAAAACGTGGGGGTTACAACTTAACTTGTCCTACCACTGAACTCCCGGGCCTGTAGCCACCAGGGGGGGGGGCACTTTGGGGCAATCCACCCAAAAATATTTCTGCCCCAGATGAAAACTGAAACTGCATAATAATTTACATAGGCGCCAACACGGGGGACATGGGGGGCGTACCCCCCATTGAAAAATTCTGTATTTTTAAAATGATCCCAACAGGCGTTTAAGCTATAGATTTCTGTAGGGGGTAGGGTGAGGTGTGTTTTCGACCAAGTCATGGATCTCTTGTTATCGTTTGCTATCACAAATGTTTCTCAAACTCAGAATTTCCGCACATCCTTCGCAAACTATCAAAATTTTGGCGCGCTTCGCGCGCTTCAAATGTTACCATAGTGTTGTTCAAAATTAGTAAAAATACGATAGTTGTAAAGTGCTCGGCATTATACCCTTTATTATCATTTGTATGTCAGGTAAAAAGTATTCAGTGGCGTATTCAGGGGGACCATCGGGCCATGGGCCTCCCTCACTAATGCCATTTTTAGTACTCCAATACGTAAAAAATTTTAACAGAAAATTTTACTTCAAAGATTGCATGTAAAGACACCTAATTTTTCAAAAATTTTCTAAGGGGAGGGGACACCACTCTCCTAAGATCCCTCCCCAGGCCGGCAATCCCACGGCGTACTACATGGTAACCCGTAAGAAGAATCCTGGCTTCACCACTGTAAGCATAATGTCATTGCCCCCATTTGATAGAATTGATTCAGAGCTTCCGCGAGCCCTGTACAGGTATCTGTCAGCCTTAGATGCCCTTTTATGCAAAATGAAGCAACGGGGAATTTGGGTAATAGTCAAAGAATGTTTATGTGGACTCCACGCACGTATTTTGGCGTCAAAAGCTATCCCGAATAGAAGGCAGTACAGTAGCCAAAAAGAGGGGGGGGGGCTTCAGGAGATTTGTTGACAACGTATTTTTCTCTTAGACAGCATAGTCTCCTCTTTCACCTAACCTAAACTTAGAATTCACTAAATTATGGACATTTTCCAGTCATACATGTTCTGCTCCGAAAATATCCCAACGATAGCACCATGTTGCATGTAATCAACCTTAAATTAACAAATATTTCTCAAAGGGGAGGGAAGAACACTCCCTCCGCTTATACCCCTCCCCAGCACGGCACATTTATGTAGTGACAAAGGAAGGATCCCCACTGCTGTTCAAAAACGCAGGGCACATAAAAGGATGCAATTTACGCAAACATGGGAGTTTAAATGAGGTAAAATTACGACATCATCGGTGGTGCCCCCATCACCAAAGTCTGGCGGCGCCACTGACAATTAATAATTTATAAATAAGGAGAAAATTTTATGCCCCCTCAATCACAACCCTTGCCCCCCCTAAAAATGTACAGCTGGCTACAGGCCCGTGAACTCCCAAACTAATTTGTCATTACTGTTTATAAACAGCAAATGTTAACTAAAGGTGACTATATTGATGATAGTGTAAAATAGATAACTTTTGTAACGAAAGATGAAGTAAAATGTGATTGCTCAGAAATAATATATTTATATTTTTGGCGTGAATTTCGGCTATTTATTTCCTTGTTCCTAGCTGTAGAACAGTCTGAGTGCCAGTGGTACAAGAATTCCAAATCCACATACAACCCCTATAGTGCCCATCTCTCTTCCCACCCCAAGTAAAGAAAACCTCTTGCAGCAATAAACACGGGACTACCCTTTACTACTGTTATATAAAATGGTCATGATGACAGTTTTAATCTTTGCAGTTCACATTTAAGGCTGTGGGGTATTTAAACTATAGTCACGTGCTTCATTTTTGCTGAAAATTTCTCAACTTCAGTTTTCGGGACTACGCACCATTTTCCCCACCGTGACATCACTCCAAGACCACATCTGGGGCCCTGAGACAGGCGGACTCATAATCTTCCCCACTTGACTCCGGAACATTTAATACTTCACCCTTTAAAAATCTTACCCACTGCAGCTGCCCTTGTACTGACCACGATCAAGGCTTCAAGCCCTAGTAATCCGGCACAAGTTTTAGGATCTGTCATCACAGAGGTAAGCCCACACCAGTTTTGTAATACCCTTGGCTGAGCTCACACCCTAAAACGATATACCTGCACCATTTATTTCAACATGTGCTCTGATTTTTCCCTTCATTTTACAGTCATACTATGGTGTATACAGAGGCGTGTTTGCCCAGGGAGTTGTTGCTCCCTTGTTTGCCGTAATACATTCGGCGAAAGGGGATAATGGACAGGTGAGGGCGCAACAGTATCGTGTATGCACAAGGAAAACATTCCTTACTTAATAAGTCAGTGGGGTTTAACCGTGTGTATCACCAAGAAGCTGTGAAGTAACTGTAGAAAGTTTACCATGGTGAGATGGCAGTATACAGGAATAACAAATGCATATGCCCCATTTCCATTATCTGGAAACTTCAGGTTACTTTTGTTTGTATTGAGCAGGGTTTGGGTTGACAAGTAGTGCGGTCTTGAAACTGGGCTTTTTTCAGGAAATTTTGGAAAATCCATTTTAACATCTTGAGAAGTTTTTCACAGTGTCGTTACAAAGGAAACGTAAAACCAGGCTTTTTCACTGGTTTTTTAGCCTATATAATGCAAGCCACGTACTACAAACATATGAATTTTTGGAAGATTTCTTTGAAAATGATTGGTGCTATTGAAAAAAAAAGATAATAAACTTCCACGTGCGCACATCCCACAATTTGTTGTCATTTTAAAAACCTGCATGTGATCTATTTTTAGTAACAATTAATTATGTTAGGATTAAGGAAGATGAAAGTGGTAAGTTTTAAGCACCTTCACGTGCACTCTTTGCAATCAATTGGCATTACGTTGTAAAGGACTCATTTTAAGCTAATTTGAGCAGCTTCGGTCGTACACACCATATAAAAGAAACCTTTAATTGCTCAAACATTACTTATGAATAGAGTTTTGTAGGTTGCAACATTCAGTTGATAACTTATATTCACGAGGACACTCATTAAGCGGCATCATTCTTCGAAACACATCGTAAATACCTCTAAATAAACTTGCCGTCCTTCCCTAGACAGGGCCGTCTTAACGCATGGGCACACTTGGCACTGGCTCATGGCTCCTCGATCTCAAGGGCCACGCAATCCCAGAGGCCTCGTACTCCAATCTGTAAAAATTTGGGTTATTTAGGGGAAAAAGCTCATTAAGCTGACAATTTGCACCGAGAAAGCAACGCTAACGATGTAATGATTCGGCAATCAGTTTACGATCAAGAAATGCCACAAGTTTCCCAGTTGAAGGATTTAGCACATAGGTGTTAGGATATGATGGGTACAGTGTTG
Source organism: Holothuria glaberrima (assembly GCA_009936505.3). Classification (NCBI taxonomy): domain Eukaryota; kingdom Metazoa; phylum Echinodermata; class Holothuroidea; order Aspidochirotida; family Holothuriidae; genus Holothuria; species Holothuria glaberrima. Next base: position 452 of record WURT03181388.1, on the reverse strand, counting down.
TTGGGGAAGGGATGGCAGGCAGTTGGAAGATAGTTTGACAGAAGATAAACAGTCTATCATAGACTGAGATACCGTATCTCAGTCTATCCTCTATCTTCTATGAAGTATCTCAGATACGCACTGTTTGTATTTTCCAGCTGCGTAATCTGTCTGCTTTTTCTTCTATGATAGGACCGATCTCTTATGAATCGTAGTTTTATAAACCCCCTTTTCGAAAGAATAGTTTAAAAATATCTCAGGTCATTTTGCTCTATAGAGGTCTACAGAGAATTCAGAGAAGCCATGTGGTGTTTCATATTTCTATTATTCAATACCTCACCGGGGGAAAGGGGGAACAAAAACTGTAAACATTGCTATGCTTGAGCGAGTGTTCGCAAGATGAGGTATATATATTTGGGTCGTCGACAGGATGCCAATTTTTCCGTACGACCCTTTTTGAACCCACTTGATTG
>WURT03181366.1:0-10242 GCA_009936505.3 Holothuria glaberrima | reverse complement strand
GTGCAATCATTATCGATTTTCATAGTTTTTGTGGTTATTTTTTAACAATTCAAACAATATTTGGAAGAAATACTTATTTGATGGATCTTTATTTATCTTTATTATTCGGATGGACTGCTTAAACGTTATTCCAACACTTCGGATAAGGCTGTGTAATGTATTTCCCTTTTCTTAAACAGGTAGAGCCCCTTTAATCGTTTGTATTAAAACACAGCTTCCGATGTAATCCTTTTTATTTTGGATTATTCAAATGTTACAAAAACCCTCCCATGAACTAGTGAGTGCACTTGTCCCATAATCACTGAAAGAAAATAAACAGTGGTTCCAAACTTGACTAATCAGCAAACTCTTACAAATCTACTGTTATTTACCCTTCAAGTACCTCTAAAGATATGTTTAAACATAACTATTACCAACATAAGGTAAAGCAAGGAGTTCTTCTCAATTTAACATTTTTACACTTCACTGTGACAAAACATTGTCACATAATTAAAAAGAGTCATTCATGAATTAAGATACCTGGGTATTCTTATCCTAATTAGGGTGACTACATTTTCCTTTAATGTAAAATCTTATCACTGATTTTTTCCAGAGTCCTTATTATGCAATACCTTCTATCATTCATCCTCCTATTCGTAATGCCCCTGTACTATAAACTATTAATAATAATCACCCCTCACCTTGCTACTCTAGAAGAGTAACAAATAATAATTTTTGGTTAGTATAAAAGCGCCATAAGCCATTTACAGATTGTTGAACGCTTCATTCTAATGGCCACAATTTTGTCAATACACATACCTTCCAGAGACTTTGCCCCTGGTCCTATTCTAGGAAGCTGGCCTGGACCCTAAGAAAGGTTCCTAAATCCAACATCATCAATCAGTACACCTTCCAAACGTTCTGGTTGTCAGGTAGTAAGGTCTTCAAAAAGAGGAACTTCGCTTCCATACTTTGCCCGACCCACTAACTCCAAATGAGTCCTGCCATTTACACACTAAAATTGTTCCACCCCATAACAATAGATCACTTAACGTGTATGGGGTTGGTCGGTCATCCAGGTTTTTTCGTTACCCTAGCAACTTTGGAGTGAAAAAACAACTGACTGTAGTATGACCATATTGGAACACTTCACGCGCTACACTGCTGGAGTGAAAACAACCCCTCCCAGGGTTAAATTCCATTTGGACCATTTACCCAAAACACATTCTACTCGAATGGTCTTGAATGGTTTCAAGTGGTTTTTAAATGGTTATGAATGGTGCCAACTGGTCTCAAACATGCAAATGGTAATTTCAACTGGTTTTCTAACTGGTTTCTAATGGTAATAAATGGTTTTGAAAGGAAAATTGACCAAAACAGTCTAAACCCTTGGAACCTGAATGGTTTCAAATGGTTTCTGTCGAATGGAATTTAATCCTGGGCTGGACTACACTATGTGCCGAATACCCACAATACATTGTTTTCACTCCAACACATTGTTGTCATGGGTAAATGACGTGTCACCTACCGACCCCATAGAGGGATTTTATTTGACGTCATGGGATTGTCTGGCAGTGAAGGGCACAATAGACACTCAGTAAATGTGTTTACAGCACGGCATAACGATAAATGGGCCCACTACGTATTGTGACACAATGAACAGTTGCCCTTAAAAACCAGAGACCCGCAATCCCGTAAGGAATCACCTCTATGGGCAGTGTATCTCAATGGAATCGTTCTTCCTTAGCATATCTTTTTGTTTCAGGGTTATTCGGGGTAAGAAAAAACATTATGAGGAGTGAGTGAACACACTGTACTTAAGACATTAAGAAACAGTTCTGAATAAAATTTTGACAACTCATGATTTAATGTGTTTCCGAATACATTTTCTGTGAAAGATATGGATGTCACTTCCCCTCCATCATAGCACCCAAAGAGTTGCGGTTCCTAATATGCACAGCTAGAAACGAAGCATATACTCTGGCTACCTACTGAACGTTTTTTTTTCAATAATATCTTTTCAATTGTGCACCACGTTACATTCTACTTGTGGGTATTAATATGGTATGTTGTAGAAGCAATACACACGGTTTCAGACTTGTCTTCCGATTCCTTCCTCTTTATTTCTATAGACCCTTCGTCTAGATGCCAAAAAACTAAACTCACTCCTGACGGGCTTCTGCTCCCAGAGGTATCTACGTCCCCGATGGGACACTATGACTAAACATGGCCACCCTTTACCCATCAGACATGTGCCCAACAGGTCTGTTTTCATGGCCTCGTTCTACACTGGCCAGCTCGAACACTTGTATGGTTTCCTTTGCTTATCTGGTGTTTATTCTACAGATTTTTGGTATTGTTCAGACATTCAAACAATGTTTTTTTTTTCTAAGGATACGAAACCTGGATAGAATGGAATCAGCATCTTTACCTTCCTGAAAATAAAACGAAGACGACCTGGGAAAACGCTGACTTGGAATGTAAGAGGCGAAGCCAGAACGCTCATCTTGTATACATCGAGAGTAAAGAAGAAAATGATTTTGTCTTATCTTTGGCCTACTTATATGATGATATCTGTTGGATTGGTCTGAGTGATGAAGATGAGGAAAGTAAAATAATCTGAAGTCACTTTAAAAACTTCCCCTTTGAAGAAATGGACCTCACAAAGTTGCTTGTATCAAGTAATACGGGACTCCTCATCAGCCATGTTATTCGTTTTGCTAAGTTTGATTTTTGGAAGACATGAGTTTTACATGCTTCGATAAATGACATTGTAGTGCACTATTTTAAAATCTTTCTTACTTTTCTTTGTATATTATGTAGTATAGCCCTTTCCAACATATTTTGCAGCTATGTTTGCCAAAAAATATATTTCAGGGTATTTGGCTTTTGGTTTATAACGTCATCAATTAAGCATGCATAATATTTCATATTCAGGTACCTATCAAACATCATTTAACTTCATCAGAATCATGCAGGAGGAATGCACGACCTACTTGTCTTAACTTTTACATACAATTTCAGCTCAGTCACTCAGGTAATCTCTCAAAACACAACTCGCAAACACATATCTTTGCATTTTTAGATGAAGCACAATCATCTCATCGCCATATGAGGTGTGTGTCACCGACGTTACGGGCCTTCCTTTGGTTTTGAAGTGCAAGCTTCCATTGTGTCACAGTAGTATCTATGGTTATGTCATGCACTTGTGCTGTATACACACTTACTGCCTGTGTGTTTTGCCCTTCAGTGCCCGTCAATCCCAATCGCATGATGTCATATGAAATTTCTCTATAAATCACATGTAGGGAGATGATAAAAAACAAGTTTATTCAATTCCAAATATTTGTTTCTCCCTACATCGACCCTCTACATTACTTGCACACTTGCACACACATTGGCAAACTCGGTCTTGCAAAATATTGGCATCTTCAATAAGAGTCACAAAAACACAATTTAAGAAACGACTTCCTGTTAAAACTAAGCCGGTGTATTTATCGGAAATAAAATAGAAATTTAGTCTTTTAAATTTCTTCATGAGCTATCTTGACCTTATGAAATTATTTTCACGTATGACAATAAAATTTTGAGGGAAAAACAAATTCTGTCTGCATGCTAAATGTCCATAACTATCCTTGCCAGGTTCGTGGAAATGGGGTAAGATGACTCCAGCTAAGTACGAAAACTGGGGCAGGATTTACGGTGAACCAAACGGAGAAACTGACGAAAACTGCGCAGGGATGTTTCTTCAAGACTTTGGTCCATCATGGTTCGACATCAGATGTACAACCAAGATATATTATCTTTGTGAACGTGCGTTAGATGTAAACTGAAAGTGAAAGCATCATGAGTATGTGCATCTTCAATTGTCTCTAGACATTTATTCTTGGGACATGTTAACTTTACCCTCATCCTATATTTTCCCTTTCGCTCCTATTCTTTGTGTTTTGTTTCTAAGTTAATTTGAGTTATGCATTTTTGACAATTTGAACTGCACTGAATATAGATATACCTAAACGTAGTGCACTGAGTGCAACGTTGTAAAGTGAGCAGCCTACAATGTTGATTGGACACAATCCTTAGTTTGAGTTTGCCAGTACTAAATCTTTGAGGCATGTAAGGACTGATCAATATCAGGGAAAGATCTTCTTTATGGGGTGGCAAACAGTTCTGGGGATATTAACGGCTAATTAAAGATCTTAAACCGGTAAACATTTGTCAGGGAGCATGAACATCAACGTTCGAGACTGGGAATCGAGGGTTTCCTACAATCCCTACTCCCCCTTCCCAATCGACTACTGTATAAGTTGTGAACACATTTTAAAATGGATAAATGAATTTACAAAGTAACAAAATATCTGAAAAAAGTGTTTTCATCCCTTCCCTTTTAAAAATCTCTTTTCTCTCACATGGGGTATTCGAGCTAACGTCTAGAACTACTTAATTATTTTAATAAATTACGATTTTATGATATTATGCACCGCTGAAATTGGAATGTAACAGCTTCTCGGTTTTAAGGCAATATTCCTTTTTGTAGATTTAATTCCAACTGCATAGGCATAAACCTTTGTAACATAATTCATACATCATACATCGATATTAAATGTTGCTTATTATTTTCCTTATCTAGACTTCGATGAAAGGCATGTTGTGGCTCAGAACACCACGGTTACTCATGTACATAAACGTATATCATAGTCAGTGTGAGAGCTAATTGCATCAGTTCTTTAATCTCAGTTCTTTTAATTTAGTTGATCAGTTCTTTTCATTCAAATAAATTAGTCAAAACTTTTTGATTAAAAAAAAAGATGAAAAAGACGATATCATATATTCAAAGTTCAAGTTGTGAATATTAAAAGAAATAGATTGCAATAACAAAACTGAGATTTTATTGAATTACACCAAGTCATTCTATATGCAATATTGTATCCTGTCCTATCTTAAGGACCCGGAGACACTGTTACATGAAGTTATATCGATTTCAATATAGTAATGTGTTCTATTCTATCTTTAGAACATGACGTTTCAAATTTGTGATTGTCTCTACTCACTATACAGTAAGGAAAGGGACTTCTTCGGGACTTTAAATAGATCTAATAAATCCACATGAAAGTTTCAGATTTTCTTTTCTGTTGACATTTAAAACACTGCCTACAACCATCTCTTTGATCAATGGTAGCGCCGACGGGGGCAGGGGACATCCCCTTGTGGGGGAAAGAGCCCCAAGCGGGATATTTTCCAGTTTTGTCGGGGTCGTTATGGTTGTGATAAACTAGAGAGTCCCAAACGACAACCTGTGTCCCGAAAGACTTGCTGGATTAAGCTCTAAATCAGTGGTTCTCAAAGTGGTCCCTACCACCCCCGGGGGGCGTTGGGAAGTTTCCGGTGGGCGCTACGGAGTACACTGGTTGACACTGATTTGGGGGTCCCTGGCGAATCAGGCGCGTAGCCAAGAGGGGTCAAGGGGAAACCCCCTCCCCCTTGAGCATATTTTTGTAATTTTTAATGATTTTTTTTATGATATCGCTAGTAACTCAAAACAGAACAGTTTTAGATGCGACTATCAAGGCCTGGGAAGTGCCATTTTTAACGATTTGGGAGGCATTTCCGCCAGAATTTTCTTGGCGCTTCGCGCCAAACTATGGTGGCACTACGCTTGGATGGTGTGCTTACAGGCTTCGCCCACTCCTTGGCAAATTTCTAGCTATGCGCCCGCTGGCGACTACGACATTACTGCAGCGATTTAGTGTACAATTAGGCATCCATGGGGTTTGTTACCCTGTGCTAGTTCTTCCCTCCGCTTCTACTCACTCTACCCCACCTTCCCAGACCCCTTTCCCCTCCCCAAAACAAATTTTGTGACCAAAAATTATCCAAAAATGGCATTAGAAATTTAAAGACTCCACCACTAAGTCCAACTTCTGCATTTGGATTATAAAGTTAACTGAGAGCGAAATATATTGTTGAGCATCTGACTATGAATGGTAGGACGAGGCGAGGGGTAGGGGAGGGGGATTGAGACAGTTCAAGATGGTTGAAGGGGGCGTTAGTCTAAAAAAGTTTGAGAACCACTGCTTTAAATTAAGGAAATTTTTCGATTAAAACCCGAAGTTTTTTTTTCAACACTAAAAATCATTTCTCTAAGCCTCTACCCATTAACGGCTCGCCATAGGGGCACTTGGCTCCCTTCCCCTTCAAAAACTAGTTTGCAAAGCATATTGTCTTCAATCTTCAAAAAATCACGGTATAAATAAAGCGCATTTCTAAATATGGACGAAATCATGTCTCCCATCCCACAAAAGCTACATTTTTTTTGAAGTTTTATATACTATTGCAAAATTCCTCTGTTATTGTCAAGTATGTATTTTGTGATAATTTCTAAAATAAGCCTGGATTTACTGGGTCATTCGACCACTGGTAAGTTGAATTAGTAAATACTCCAGGCGTCGTTTTAATTTATTTTCAGACTCGCATACAGCTTCTTCAACGGGGGAGATTCTACTTTATCATTAAGAAAAATTACAAAACGTTACACTGTATAATAAAAGTGACATTATCAGTTGGTCTATAGGGTTTACTTAAATAATTTTTTGCTAAAAATATCTCCTAAGTTCATTACCGGACATGTAAGTTGTAAGTTGCTCCGTGATATTTATTTTTTTTATATTTTAATTTGTCAAAACTTTTAACTTTTCAGAATAAAGGTTCATTAGGAAAACATTTATTTGGTAAAATCACTGAAGCCTTAACCACCGATGATCGCGGAAGTCGATTGCTGCATGTGTCTTGGGTTCTGGAGACATACGTGCCAAACGTGTGTGAGGATTAATGTAAAATGCGATAATTTTTTTTTAATTCAAAGCTGTATCGGTTTCATATCAAAGTAACATTACCGGAGAGATCTGAAGGCTTACCCAGTCAGTGTTCCAACTAATACCCTACAAACAGTGCATACGAGAACGAGGAGGGCAAAAGTCATGTTTTGCCTTAACTTTTAACTTGTCGTTTCAGCTATTTTAAAATGAACCTTAAACAGTTAATCAAAGAAGCAGTGAAACTTCTGACTGAACTATTTGGAAAAGTGGAAATTTTTGTTCTTAGTTAGGTGCATTCCTCTTCCTCAATTTTGAATTTCGGAGGTCATTCAAATGAAACATAGTACTATTATTCCACAGTTTTCAAGTGTCTTTATTGATCAACATTTTCGTTAGCGGAACAATACAGAAACCACCATAGTTATAGCTCCTTTGGCGAAGATGAAACGTATTGTGAAAGGAAAACAAAATTTTTAAGGGTGGAACTTATCCGATTCATGCCTTCACTAAATCGGTTCAGCCTTCGAGCAGTGGTGTCAAGTAATCTTTCTCCATCCCTCAGAGCCTTTGAGAAAATATCTCAGGATTGGGTATACTCCCCGTCTACTGCAAGGGAACCCCTAAAAGGATGTTGTAAGATCAGGACTGTGAGATATTAATACCCTCTTCTCTTGCCTCGTATCCTTCTGAGCTCTAGTTAAATTTTGAGAGTGTTCATCCACGATCAAATTGGTTTAGGATCCTCTTTGAATTCAAATGCCCTGACCATGAAATGCTAAACGTTAACCCTGGTAATGTGAATAATATAGGCGGGCTCATTTTGGATCAATCCGTTTTGTCTGTTTCTCCTGCCTCTTACCCTCATAGAGTAGAGATTGCCTATTGTGATTGTATTCATTTTTAAAGGGGCTTATCGAGCTGGTTCACAAAATTCATGATTGTTTTTGCACCTGTTGAGGTTTACTCACATCTTGATGAAAAATGGTAAAACTAAGATACTATGCACATCTGACACACAACTGAAATAACAATGATAGGGTAAGTCATGATCAAAAACATTAATTACGAATTTGTGACGAGACACTTTGTGCCAGTTTGTATCAATCATGTGCAACCTCTGTCCACAAAAACTACAATTTCTCACATTTTCGGTACCTATAGGAAGTGATACATGAGTAATGAGGCTAACTAGAATCATTAGCATACAATGCTTTCCTTCAAACTCGTCACAAAATAATCGATATTAACTCAATGAGCCCCTTTAACATAGTACAGTGCATGACTGACTGCCTGAGATGTTTTCTAAAAAGCTATTTCAAGCCATATGGGACATCATTACTATTCAAAATAATAGCCATACCCCTACTGTACCATCCGGAGCGGACCATTGATATTGTCCCTGGGGACGGAACTGATTTTGCTCCTCTAGACAAAATTTCTTAGAGCCGTCCCTGCCTGGATCAATATATCATGGCACGATATCCCATGTTAGTTCTGAGAGTTTTCTAGTAACACAAGGGGGTAGCAATACTCGAGCGGCATGTGAATAGGCCTACCCCCATGGCTTCGGAAAGTAAGCACGTGGTACTCGTCAGTCAAAAAGACGATGAAGCTTTGCCTCAATCAACCTTTTTCTACCAACTCTGTTTTCCATTCCCTTTATAAGACTGCCTGTTAAAACAAAGTATTGCGTTTGTGATACTGAATAGTATCCTAACATGAAACCATGACTCATATGGAGAATGATATTACATTTAAAATATGGTGCTGGTAGCTGAGTAACTTTTATGTTCAAGAAATATGGCTTTCTAGGAAATAAATCAGTCTCGTAGCCAGACAATTTTGCGAAGGACGGTGAGATAAGTTCAAGGGAAAACGACTCTTTTTAGGGGGTGAAGAATACTAAGATGCCCGAAGGAAGGCATAGAAATTTTTAACTTTCTGGAGGGTGAAAATTTTGCCAGGTGACGCCGCCATATGACTCTTTTGGAAAATACCCTGAATAAAATACACCGTGTTATAGATCATGAGTGATTTTTTAACCCAGTGGTTTTCAATAGGGAAATTATCTAATTCTGGGGGCGCTTTTGCAACTCAGGGGGTGATGAGTGCCATGGGGGCCGCAGAGGGTCGTTTTGCAAAAAAAAATCAATTATCTACTCAATTTAAGCCAGGGCCTTACAAGATTCCAAAAGGTTTCATCTAGCTGAGCTCATAAACTGGATTGTATAAAAAGGTGATAAATGAAGTCTTCAAGTCGATGAGTTCTCATTCCCTCCTAAGAGGCACTTCAAAGGTTGTGAGTCCACACCTCGATGGGGACTCTGGCATTTGTAAAATTACCCCAAAATCCTCCTCCCCTAAAGGCAATCAAACCTTTGCACTTTCGTAAATAGTAGGTTAAAGATTTGCCATATAAAAAGGGAGTCAATTTTAAGTCGCACAATGCTGTTTAAATAACCTGGGTCGGACACACATGTGAAATGTGAAGGCCTACCCTTTATTTCGTCATCTATTTTTATGATTTTTTCATTCATAGCAATACTACGCAATAGACAACGGGGCGTTTGCCCAACCCCATTTGTTGAGCAGGGCAATGAGCTGTAAAAGGTTGGGAAGCACTGGCTTTACCAAACAAACTTTCAAATTATCAAGTTTTAACATTGCCTAAATTTTAAATGTTCAATACTGCGAGGAAATAGAGTCATTGTCAAAGCCGGTCTTTGAAATTAAATGCATTGGTAGAGATAAAAAACTGTCCTCTCCCTTCCCATGGTTATGCAATACTATATAAAGTTTTTCTCACATGAATCTCGTAAAGTTCGTTTTTGTGTCGGAAATAAGTCATCCAATAACACTAGACTAGATTCAAACCAGCCTTTTTACTCTTGTCTATGGTAATAGGTAAGAAGCAAGGCCAAGCCAAGGGGACAAGGGGCGGCGCGGCCCCCGAGGAAACTTTCGTTCCAGGAAATTAAAATTAGCATTCCATTACGGCGTTATAATGTGTTTCACCCCTTCAGTACTTTGGCTACATGCCTGTCCGTCACTTGTGGCAACTGGCGTGTAATTACTACAGTCATAAAGTAGCATTCATCGGTGATCACTGACTTCCATACCCTACGTATTTATACCAGGAAGGTCAAACAGCTATCATGTTTACTGTTTAGTATAAAAAAAACCCTTTTATTGGTACTTTGGAGTAAGCACCTTATCTTTAGCACTCAAGAGCAAACAATACATTGACTGGTTATGGGGATACAGCATCAAATTTTGTTTATGAGTTCTTAATTCATTTAACCTACACAAAGCACAATTAAAGTGTTCTGTCGTGTGCCTTTCGCAAGGAAATCTAAGTGCCTTTCACAAGGCCGCGTGTTTGGTCTAGTGGTTAGAGCATCCGCCTCTCACGCGGGAGGCCCGGGTTCGATTCCTAGGTCGAGTCATA
>WURT03181344.1:0-10242 GCA_009936505.3 Holothuria glaberrima | reverse complement strand
CGAGATCTGATCCGGGGAACGAGAGCGTTCCCACTAACAAATTGATCCCCTGCTCGGGGTCAGATCCGGATCTGATCACCTGCTCATACTCGAGTGGGAAAACACTCTTTGTGTTCTAGTTACAGAGTGAAAGCAGCCTGGATTTGTGGTCAGATGGGGGGGGGGGGGGTTGAATGCAGGTTTACTTCCGGATGTCTTGAAATCGGGTTGTTTGATGTTGTATGTTATTACCTAGTATGATTGAAGCATAGGCCAATATTCTTTAGTATTTCAGTACTGCACATGCTGAGGAAAAAAAAACTTACATATCAAGTTCAGCCACATTCATATCTTACTTTAAAAACAAGTCATTCAATCCACTTTACCCCTGTTGAACTCCTTTTTACATAAACCTTTAGTAGGTACCTGGCAAAATTGAAAGGACACTGGTGAAGGGACCCCTCGTCAAGGGTGCCCCATATTGTTTTTCTTTGGCCCACCAGAGAACACTGTCTTAATACACAACTGAGTCCATTTTCATGAATATCTTAGCTTAAAGCAGTTAAATTGGTCAGTCTGGATTATGATGCATGTAAAGGATTGTAAAGAGAACCATTTTGCAGCCGTGGAGAGGACATTGTATCTTCATCCTCTGTTGCATGAAGGCAGAAGTGATAAGTACAAGTTCTTGGCATTTTGAAATTAAGAAAAATGAGTACAATTGTTCTCAGAAGTGAGTGTGATTCCAGAAGCAGAAATAATGAGTACTGTTGTACTCAGAAGTGAGTGTGATTCCAGAAGCAGAAATAATGAGTACAGTTGTACTCAGAAGTGAGTGTGATTCCAGAAGCAGAAATAATGAGTACAGAGAAGTGAGTGTGATTCCAGACACAGAAATAAAATGTATCTTCACATATACTTTCTTAAAAATCTGCTATGCAGCATAGGGCAGTTAAACCTTTGATTAGCTAATTGTACTTGTACATTCATGTTTCCATACAATGGTGAATCTTTGTCAGAAGACTTTTAAAGAGCAAATTTGTTTTATTGTCAAACAAAAAATCTTCCTTTGTCCCACTGACTTCCACAAACTTTGTCCTTGGAGGAATGTTTGGTAAAATGCATTGCAGGACATGTCTTCAACATTCTTTATACTCAAAAGTTGCCTCTTAGGCCAAAGAAGATTTACATGCATGTGTAATACACCTCTAAATCCAGCATGATATTTTTTTGCATCAGTTTAAGTATTGCACTTTTAATGTAAGACAATCTATTCAATGAAACTCCATCTTATCTAAAAAGCTTGTTCATTTTAAAGTGGAGAAGAATGTGAAGTTTGTTGAGTTATTGTCCAGGGATGAAGAAATAGAAGTCATCTACCCTGACTTGATTGCTTTGAAAGTAGACCATAGATCCCAAATTGCTTTTTTTGATGAAGTGACATAGACTGAAGCAAATAGACCAATATAGCTGTCAGGTGGAAGCTGATTTGTTACTCTCTAAAAAGTAATTTACTCTTTCAAAGAGCTTGACCTTTGAAGTATCCCACCATCCTCCTATTTGTATTTCAGTGTCCCTTCATATACATTAATAATCCAGAGATAGTTCTCGTTCCTTGTCTCCATGTGACACTGCTATCAGTATGTCTTCTGTCCATTATGATACCTCTTCCTCTAAGATGGTTTAAATTACATCTCTGATAGAAATTTTAAATGGTTCTTGCAGCCCTCCCTACATATTGTGCTACCATCCACCCACATTGATCATTTTCAATAAAAGAGAAATTTTCTCTCATCAAGAAAAAAACTGATTTGAAGAATTGAGTGATGTTTTGGAGGGTTTTTGTGAAATAGCTTGGTTGAGCCTTCAGGGATGGAGTATCATATTATGTATCATCATTCCCGAACTGAACGATCAAATCCCTGATAAATCTAAATGCAAAGTATGCACAGTGGTTTGATGCCCAGGGGAATGTATCTTCTCCATGATCACGTATTGCTTTCTGAAGGAGAACTCAACTGTTCACTGAAGAAGTAATTTTTTGCCTTGAAAGAAATCATTCAGAGTAGCATATCAGCTTTTATAAATTATTGTTTTTACTTCATTTTCTGTTAGGAAAGAAAAGCCCAAAGTAATAATTTTCAATTTGAATACTTGCAAATTTTCAAGGTGAACCTGATGTGGTTCATTTGAATCTATGTGTAAATTTAGAGATACTAGTGTAGGGTGGGCTATTTTGTGATTGAACTGTGAATGGTTTTATATGATTTAATTGTGTAGTGAGGTGTAACAAAATGTGGATACCTGTTGTAGTAAAAACAGACAAGTAATGTGGCAATGACATGAACAGCTATCTTCACAGGCAGGGGAAGAGCAGAGAGAGGCAAGGGGACTAGGTTATTATGGCAGGGGTTTCTTCATATTTGCTAAGTAATGTTGTTACATATTCTTTAAAGTACAGACTGTGGGGCTTTAGCGAGTTTTTGTACCCCTGAAAGCCTAAAGGCCTTTGTCCCTAGACATTTGCCTTCAGTCTTGTGCTTTAGCAGTAATCAGTTCCTACCCTCTTAATTTTTTTGCCAGGAAAAAAAGAGCTTCAAAGTCAAAGAGAAAAATTGTCATGTCTTTTTCAAAACTGTACCTGGCACAAAAATCTTGTCTAATTAATTCAGTATCTTTTATAATTAATTCAGTCCTGGATGCTCTTTCGCTTTTTTTTTTTAAGAAGATTTGATTGATGCATTACCTGAAATGACTCATCTGAATTCGATGTTTCTTTTGTCTTGAATTCAATAACATTAGTAATATAATGTGATTGGCTCTGATGTGGATGTCAAACCAGTAATTTAATTCAAATGTTTTGCTTTGATGTGAAATGTGATTTAATGGAAGGTATTTGCAAATCATTTGTTAATTATGATGTTACAAGGAACCTGCTTTTGTGGTTGTTTGTGTAACTTTGATCTATTTCCTCTGTTGTATTCTCTTGCCGAGCACTTATTTTGATTATACTTGAGGAGTGATCTTGCAGTAACATCAGTCGTGGATGCTTTGTTCAATTTGGCTTTCAGTTATCTAAGAACAAATATTAAATTAAGATGAGCCCCTATGTACTCCTTTAAATGTGATCTCATTTTCAGTCGTATACAGTCTGAACAATTTGACAAACTGTATTTGAAGTAAAACAATTTAGTGAAAATTAAAGATTTAATGGGAAGACTTGATCAAACATAAACCTGCTATGAATTTTAAATTTCACTTTATGTTATGCAGTGTTTAGAACAAAGAATTTGTTTCAACTGCATACTCTGTCATGTTCATGACAGGGATTTTCATATTTCTTTTTATTGCAAACCAGAGTCCAATAGTCTGCTGTAACAATTAAATTCCTTATGTGATATAGCAGTTATAGGAAAAATAACTTGTGACAGTTATTCACAAAAGAAACAAGGAAATGTGATAGAGTTAACTGCAACCAGTCGGTTTCAATTTTTCAAAGAGTATTTCTAGTACTAATGTAAAAGACACATAGTTTTGTGGTTATTTTGCTTTTTAAGTACACTAGCTTCTCTGTAGTAAGGGAGAGATTTTTAGTGTGCAGTTACTGTAAGGACAGTACAATAAGAAAACTGATGCACTTTAAACAAATGCAGTATTGAAAACCAGGGGTGTGATTGTTTTGTCCTTTAATCTATGGTGCTTTGTAGCCAGTACTTTAAAAATTTGGGTTAAGCAATTATGTGATGCATTGGGTACAGTTAGTGTACAAATGTGTGTTGGGTGTGTAATAAAATCTTTAATCACTCTTCGTAAGGCCACTCCAAGACAGTTTTGTTTCACTGTGTTATGATAAGATACCATTGGTGAAAAATTAACAACATTTTATGAATTTCAATTTTTCCTGTGGGGGATTAAATTAAACTCTAGCAGTGAAATTATGTTAAACAGCTTCAGATTTGCAACCCCCTCAAAAATGTTAGTCCTGGTTATGGAAAAGTATGTAAAAATTTGTGAGATCTTGGTTTGAAATCGTGTAATACTGAAAATTCAGATGTTTAGTTAGATCACCTATGGTAGGAACATAGTAGACAAAAATTAATTCAGAGATAAACTGAGATAAACTACATGCATGTTAACATTTTAATGATAAGCTAATTTTTGTGCCAATACATCTGCATAATTGAGACTTAAAAGTCTGTATTGGTAACATGAATTTCAAGAAATTTTAGTTATACTTGTTTTTACATGTTGTAATCTTTTTTCTCTTCGACAGTGTATGCTTCAAGTGGCTAAGAACCTGTTTACTCATTTAGGTAGGTTCAAACATGATGTTTTTATGTGGTCTCAGTATCCCTTGGAACTTAGGACCCTCAATGCTAGTATCAACCTTCTTGTACCCAAACCCTTCTCTGCATACAATGTTATAAGTGATGGCATTGCCACAAAGTCTTCCTTACATGAAGACATTTATGATGGGATAGATAAAGAATACATTGATGGCCAGGTTTTGGCTGATGTTAATGCACCTGAATCATGTACAGACGAGCAAGGTACAGATTTCCTCACCCAGGGGCAAGAAGATAGACGGTATGAGGAGGATGAACTCTTTGCCAGTTCTCTAATTAGAGAAGAGCAAACTGAGGCTACCCAACAGGTAACAGGAATGCAATCACCAGGTCTTCCTTCTGTTTGTAATGAAATGGATGGAACTGCTCTTGATGCCCTGTCTGGTCTGAACGATTTGCCTAGTCTCACAGAAGCTGTGAACAAGGCCTCTGATTCATCTCTCAGTTACAGTGCTTACTCTGATGCATTTTCTAGTCAGAGAAGTTCTCTTAATGATAATCCATCATCCCTTGATGAGCAACAGTTCCTCTCACTTGGGGAAAATGTCATGCCTCAAGCAGAAGTTGTTAAAGGTAATGCTTCTGCTGAAGGCATGCCTGTATCTCCACATGGCCCCTTGCCATTGGAGTCTCATTCTGACACAGATTTACAACTTGAGGGTCCTTTTTGGCAAAATTTGGCATCCATCCTGGTGGACGACAGTGATACCAACACAAGACACACAGCAAGTTACCAGCAAAGCCAAGGTTCTCTTACTGCAGTGAGCAGTAATATTGCCACTGCAGATGTGGGAACCAAAGAATGTAACTCACTGCTGAAGAAGAAAAACAGTGTACTAGAGTTGGATTGGTCAGCAGCAACCCTCAGTGTCCACTGTATCGAACAACCACCAGACACCTGCCTCTTAGACCAGACCTGTATGTATGATCTACTTGCTTGAGTTGCTGAGTTGTACTTCTGTTTGTTGGCTGTTTGAGAGTCATTTCAAGACTTGCGATGCCAGTTTACTAGAAAAGTTTGTACAATTTATATTGTTTTGCATCATTATTTCTTCTTTGTTACTGGTTAGTTCATTATCTTTAAACTGTTGTAACAGCTTTGAACTGTTGTTTTGATTGGAGCAATTTTCTGCTTTATTTAAGATAAATGAGGCAGGAAGTTTCCAAGTTTGTTTCTTCCATTCTTTGTCCAAAAAATGCTCACTTTCAGAGCCTCTCTTCCTGATGAGTTTTTCGTTTTAATCAAGGAAGTCTTTTAACACTTAGTAGAGCATTCAAAATTTCTGGAGTATTTTCTTTCAAAAAGGGAAATTCTCTTTTTGAAAAGAAAAAAATGTCAAGCAACCACTTACAATGTTCCATCACTCATGTCGGGGCCTTCAAGCGTTTTACCAACGTGTGGTTTACCAGTCTAATAGTAGTTGCTCAATTCATTAAATGAGATACAGTGTGTGTACAGCTCGATGTTTGCTTCCCTGTGAAGGTCATACATCATTTTGTGAAGAATTTTCTCCCTGCAATGGCCTCCATATAAATTTGGGTGCAATGTCCTTGTTTTCTGAAATTGGAGAATGTTGTTAGAGAAGCAGAGTTACATGTCTTTATGGACAGATTTGGGGGTCTTATAGTCAAATCAAGAAGAACATTAACAAAAACACATTGGAGGACATTTCTAGAAAATTGTCAAGGAGAAGAAGGTTGGAAGACGTAATTCTGGGCTTTAATACTACATGTCATGTTTTATTGAAGAGACAGAATGTCTGTACAGTTAATATTGAATAACAGTTGGCCTTGATGTCTGTGTGAAGTGATTGTGATGACTTGTTGAGAGCAGAGTGGCTTCCTGATATTAGTTTGAACTCTATCGATCACTTTTAGTGTTAAGTTTCCTGTTTTCTACGCAGTCAGAGTGGCAAGAAGAGGGATGTGATAGCATATTAACTACCAAAAGCTTTTAATTCTACAAACAAGAAAGGTTTAAAATGGGAGAGGAATATTTTTAACGCAACTGTGAACTTTACACTATTTATATTGGAAGACATGTTACATAGGTCAGTTGCATAGCTTGAATTATGATGGCAATTGTGATATCATAGAAGTCAAAAGTAGGATGACAGTATTGAGTAAATGCAGCTTTACAAGGTTGGAAATAAGGACAAGGGCAGCCAGTCAATCGTCAGTCTTTAATATCAGTTATCATTAGTAATTTAAAACTAGTTTGGAAATTTGCATCACATGTATTTCCCCATGCTGCAGCTAATTTGCATACATTCTCAGAATTTGGGGAAAAAGATATTTGCAAATATCCTGCATAGAAGATGGGAGTGGAAAGAGCAACTAGGCGAATATAATATTTTCAACTGCAGTCTCAAATACTGCAGTTGTAGTCATTAATGGTAAGATGTTGGGGGAAGTGGTGTGTGGGGATGGGATTAATTAAAAGCATGTTCTGGTGACCAAATTTGATGCTTTCAAAAGTGCAGGCAAGTTTCCTGTGTTAGGCAGTAACAACCCCATCTCAATAGCACAATGCATTTGGAAGATATAAATTTTTGAAAAAATGCTGTTTATCAGCTTCTGCAGTGCATGATAAGAAATCTGTGACATCGTCTGGGCAAATTTATTAGCCGTAGCTTTTGTATTTTTATTATGTTGATATCACAAAAGTGAATGTTTCATTACATTTATATTTGCTGTGCTTTAAGTGTCGAACAGTTTTACACTATATCTTCACTGAAAAATATTGTAACACTCCAACATTATCAAATTTTAAGGACAAACAAGATATCAAATTACAAAGAATGACAAAAGAAACTTGGAACAGTTTGCCCTTTTGGAAACACAATCTGTGACCTTGAGGAAATCTGGATGTATTTCTTGACAAAAGGAACCAGTCTTCAAGAAATGATATCTTGAGTTGGGAATGGAGCTTTGATGTGGATTTAGATGACACGTAATGAAAAGTATTTCTCTTTCATATGAGAAACCTTATGAAATACCACCAGATAATACCTTTAAATATCAGAAGTCTCTTTTGCTCTGACTTGCCTCCTCTTTTCAAATGTATTACTTTTTGACAAAGTTAATAGTATGGTGAGTAACATCATCCATGAAGGCTCTGTCCCTTATCTATTCTTTTCGTGTCATTCACGAGGCTGTTGCACAACCTTTTTGTCTTGTGAAGTTTTCCAGACTTACATATACCTTTAATTGTGTTCCTGACTGTTCACTTTTAACCTTTTTTTTTCTGTTTTAGTTGAACTTAACTCTCAACTTTGGTTGTTTTGTTACAATTGTTTCTTTTTTGAACAATGACTAACTATGCCTCTCAAACATTTTGTAATCAAAAATTGGTTATTATAAATGTAACATTAACCACTGACATTTCTGGCCCGCTCATATTGAGCTGCTGAGAATCATATTCAGTATTTGTTATAGTCATAAGTATCTTGACATCAACCCTCATTGTGATGCTAAGAAACAATTCCCCAAGTGGATGCTAAAAAACAGTGCCCCGAGTGGCTAGAGAGGGTCCAATCAAATTTCTGTAAATGGGAGGGAGGTTCGAGTTTTAAGTCAAAATATAAACTTGTTTATCTAAAACATGCAGATATTATCCTAGTCTATTTCGCTCCTCCTTTCCTCCTATTTACATACGTGTACCATTAGTATAATTATGTCAATATTGCTTCGTTTAAGCAAAGGTCAGGTTGTGGTGAACAGATGTGCCCCTTCTTAAAAGAAATAAATAAGACTACAAATCTGCAGGTGTATTTAATATACATAGCTATTGTGGAATGGCTAAGTTTGCTGAATGATTGTCAAACTTTTGTTGACAAATTATTCTTTTGTTCTTGCAAATCAAACTTTGTTCTCAAACATACGAAATTATCAATTCTACCCAGGTTTAATTGTATAGTGCTGTTATAGATTTTTTAAACTAAGCATGACTTACTGGGGGGGGGGGGGGGATATTGAAATAGTTTTAGAAGAAGAAAAAAAAAAAGTAAAATATGCTGAAATAGGAGAAGATGAAAAACGGAATATGTCAAGACCCTAAACAGCTAAAATTCCATGTGGTTGATGAAAATGAATTTGATGGACACTCCTGCACATGTGACACACCAACATGTGTTCGTTGCATTTTACACCTGGCCTGTTATGACATCTGACAAAGTCCCGTTATCACCGGCAGGCCGTAAAAGCATTGTGCACAGTTGTTTTATTGTTAGTAATATTCCTGTTTGATATTCTGATGTTTTCAATGAACACACTGTTTGATGCATAAGATGAGTTGATTTTTCCCCTTTTTTGCGCATTACCTTTACAATTTGAGTTAAAGGGCCATTTCTTAAGTCGTTGCCCTCATTCCAATGTAGAATTAAAAAGGCCACCTTATTGAAGTACACACTTGATGGATATTAGAGTGATACTATTTTGATGAACCTTGAGGCTCTAGAATTCAGACCTGAATGTTTCAGAATATTTAATTTTCTTCTTAGAGTGTTGTAAGTTCACTCATCTGATATTAGCTGAATGCAACACAAGAACTACTAATAATAATATCTAATGGATAAGATAGACTTGAAATTTTAATACATGAAACTCTGCTTCCTTCCTACAACACATCTGTTTTTGTATCCCTGTAGGTAGATATTCTAGCCACAATCCTATACCTGATTTAATTGTTAATAAGGAAGGGTCATGTGAGGTTGTTTTCTCCTTTAAGCCATTTCTTCTTGTTTTTGATTTGTTGGGATTTTGATCCTCTTATCAATTCTTTTCACTCACTTGTTGCAGATGATGTCAGCGATCTCCTGCGTGAAATCATGCAAGAGGCACGAAATCTCACACACGCTGAGAGGTAAGATGAGTTGTAACTCGTGACATGGTATCTTGGGATGAGGTTAATTCAGGTATCTGACAATGGAATGACCTATTGTGTACAAATACTTCAGAAGAGAATGTGAATGACATCTAGTTTATAAATTTTTATAGGGATTGCTGAAAAATTGAAGACCCACGGATAAATCATCTTAATGGAGTTAAATCAACTGTCATTCTAAATTAGAAGGAAGGTGAGAAAGTAGGAAAACTAGCTGTGTCTGACACTTTTATTGTTTAAGTTAAACACAGCCTATAAATTGAATGGATCATAAAACCAATCACAAAGTGTGAAGAGAATTATACTATGACCAGTAACATTAAAGTTTATAGAAAAGTATGTGTAACTGATGTCTTTAAAGGGCAAAAGCAGTCTCCCCAAACATACATGCCATGAAATGACCCCTTACAGAATCAAACACTTCCAATTTCCCAATCAATTGGCCCTTCATCGGGTTTTCAGTGAAACGTTTATAGCGGGTTCACACCTCATCATCTCAGCAAAAATGCTTACGTCAGGCTTGTGTAGGACTGTTAGCATTGTTCAAATCTTAAGAGGATTATCACCATAGCAAATGCTGGTACTGCTTTTCTGTGTATGGCTATTCTGGGGAAAGATAATCTGCTTTAGGAGAAGTTCAGCAGGCAGGAAATGAGAGTAACTGACCAGAGACCTCTGGGAATAAACATTACATGTATGGCTGCACAATTTCTGTCAAAATCTGTAAGGGGCATTCCTTGACATGTATGTTGAAACAACTTCTAAATCTCACAAATATCTTCATATTTCACTTCAAGTATCTTTTATATCAGAACATAAGTATTGCATATTAAAAGTAAACCAAGGAGTAACCCTGTAAGAATTTCACACTCACAGTGAGAAAAATATTGTCACATGATTCTCAGGAGCCACTCATGAAATAGGATAACTGGGTACACTAACTCTACTTGGTGTGACTACAGGGATGGAAATAAGAATTTCATCTTGCGTAGCAATACTGCTATGCATTTTCAGAATTGTGTAGCAATTTAC
>WURT03181322.1:0-10243 GCA_009936505.3 Holothuria glaberrima | reverse complement strand
CCTTGAAACGTTGATTTTTGACCAAAATGAGGCTATTTTTGAATATTTTACCTGAAATATCTCTAAAATTCCTACCCCTGTCATTTATTCATCTCTCATGGTGTTTGTTTAGATTCTAAGGCACTTAGAAAAAAATGAGAAGGGTGGGGGTTACCTAAGTGTTTGAAATGATTTTTTGACCAAAATTACGTCATTTTGACCATTTTTTGAATTTTTTGACGATTTTTTGATGTAAACAATCACTTTTATGATATTTTGGGGCAAAATAACAAATCACAACCCCCCTCCACCAAAAAGGTGGTATTCGATAGATCTTTTTGTTGGCTTTCTTTTCGCGTTTCAATAAATTCTTTTAGATAGATGTTGCATGACAAAGTTAGAATTTTTTAAAAATGTATACTCGATTGGCACTACATTTATGGAAAAGACCTTCAGGTGTAACTACTGCTTAGAATAGACACAGTCACAAGTATCAGCTGGGAACGTAGCAGTTCCTTATGACCGGGCAACTTTCGGGGAACATTCCTTACCGGACAATTTTCCTGGGGACAACTTCCCCATTGCCCATTCGGACAATTCCCAACAGTGACAATTACCCCTAATACAATTTCTCCCAACAGGAAATTGAAATTGTCCATGTTAGGAGTTGTGCGGGTAGGATTTGTTCTTTGTTAGTTTCCAGGGAATATTATCGGGATGGGTATTGTCCATTGTTGATGGGAGGAGGGGGGTACCAAAACCCGCAGCTCCAATACGGTACACATGAACTGATGTTATTTGATCCATGAAAGTTACACTTTCTTTACGTGTCACAAAAATCTCATAATTTTATATTTATTTACGCCAAAATTTTCCTCTTACAAGGTTTGTTCAAAGTTTTGTGTACTATGGTCTTTCTTTGAGCACTTCGAGTTTTGGCGTTAACGTCTACGTGGCGTTTTGCATAGCAGGGGCCGTCGAGGTACCGGCTGCGATACTCTCGTTTGTCCTGGTGAAATACGCCGGGAGAAGACACGCCCTCATTCTGACCATGGTCCCTGCCGGCATTGCATGCATCTCAACCGGCTTCCTTCGTAAGTATTACTTTTTTCGGAGAGTTACCACCGCTGATTTTTTTCCCTTAAAGCCATACACTCGTCACCCCAAAGTACATTTTTAGTGTAGGGGTATCAAAATTCTCACTTGGTGACTGCTCTTTGATTGACAGTGCAGTTTGACAAAACAGGCAGAGTAGCTCACATTCCATACAACCCAGATAGAGTGCTTGGATTACACATTATAGGCTTATATGCTCACCAGGAAATGGCCTTGAAGCAATAAAATAGGTTTGTGTCTGCACAAAGAAGGAGCTTTGTACGATTATGGGAGGAGCCAAAAGTTGCCATAGTTGGGAGAATAGGAACACTTTGGGATAACGAGAATTGCCCTTTAAAGTCCCTTCTGCAAGATGCCAAATGTCGTCCCGAAGGGTTCTACTCCTCGAAGGAGCTTCACGTGACCATTCATTCAATCGCCAAACCCTGGATCATAGGTCTGTCGTACTTGGCCACGTCCGAGCTAGAATGGCTGAAAAGAAGTCATGCTGATACGTCACATGATGAAGCAAGTACACTGCTTTGCGTGCTTGCTGACGTGTGTTACTCCTGCACCTATATATATATATATATATATATATATATATATATATATACACGACTGAATTCGCAATGCCAGAAACAGTAATACGTTACAAATGCACATCAGAAAGAGGAATGTGCTCATAATACCACCTGCTCAGAAGGTTACATGAATGTGGGATAGACAATCGTTATTGTACGAAAATCTCGTAAAAAATGTATGTATCAATAATTGATTTGATTTCTCCTACGGTTTCCGCTTAGAGTTTCAATCTGGCTAAGTCCAATACCTAAATAATATTCTGTCATCCAAGTGAATGTTAGGCACATAAACCCATGAGTGACTATTTCAATTTAACATTTTCAACAAATCAGTGGTGCGAGGCGGCTGTGATATTTAACTTTCACGTCAAAGAGGATGAGATATACACATTTTGGACACATTTTCTACCCTCCCACCACCTTTCCACTACCATCACCATCACTATCGCCATCACCGAAACCCTCCTGGAGTTAAAATATAGATCTGGGTTCTTGGCAAACTGGTACATGAAATAAAAGTCCTCCATACACAACAATTGCAAAAGGTTGAAATTGGTCGTGACCTCATCTGAACACTCCACCAGCTAATTAGCCTCTAACTCGTGGAGCGGACTCTGTTGGCTCACCCCTCCCTCTGTTTTGTCTGCTTTAAAGAGCAATTCTCGTAATCGCAAACAGTTATTCTCCCAACTAAGCAAGTTCCAATTCTCCCAACTAAGCAACTTGTAGCTCCTCCAACTGTGTAAAGCTCCTGCTTGTGCAGACAAACCTATATTATTGCTTAATCTAGGCCATGTCCTGGTGAGCATACAAGGCTTTAATGTGAAATCCAGGAACCCTCTCTCTCTCTGTCTGCATTGTGTGGAATGTGAACTACTCTATAACTTTTGAATTTTCAAACATTGATGTCAATCAAAGAGCTGTCACCAACTGAGAGGTTTGATACCCCCACACTAAAAATATACTTTGAGGCGACGAGTGGTTGTCTTTAAAGCTTTCCAAACCACGGGTTTGACCGAACAAGGAATATACATGCATACAGCAGGCTACGTACTTAGGTGATTTAGCTTTTTACAAAGTTGCGTATCGCATAATGAACAATCTGTTATATGTGGTGTATGCCGTTTGTACCTCAGTAGACAAAGTTACCCTTTTATAGTCAAATTTCTCACTCGTGTAATGCCTTACATTCGTTTGACGAAAGGAGGCTCTCAAATTATGGTGTACGTGCCGTTCTCAAATTTCCAGAAACATCGTGGAGGTGGCATGCACCGAAAGTTTTGCAAAGTATAAATAAGCAAGTAATCGAATGGGTCATTGTTTGTTAACACTGGGAAATTCAAAGAATGGCTTATATTGTTGACCTTAAATATCCTGATGTACACAACCAAATTGTGTCACATTATTCCGCTTTCTATGATATACATAAATGTAAATGTAGCGGACCACTAATTCAATGTTCTTACACCGAAAAATATTGACTGACAAATTAAGTCCCTTATAAAAAAAGTTATGAGAGCTTGTTTCTGACTGAGGTACTTGCGAAATGTGATCAATTTTTCTTATTGGTTTTGAAGACAATGAGTTAAAATACAGCCTGTGCAAAATTCAAGGCAATTTGACCAATTCTAGTGTCATTTATGTTGTATTACTCCGCTCTGTGAAGTGCCGTCTTTGAGTAGAGATCAGGGCTGAAAACGTGTACCTATTATTCAGACCCTTCTAGCTCAGAATTTAAATGGTCATGGTATATGGAAATTTGAAGATGCCATAAGTACCCACATCGTGAGATTTCAGAGGGGTGGCATGTCCAGGTTGAAAATTTCAACAAGGATCTATGGGGCAAGGAAGTAGCTTAATTTAGTGTGTAAGTCAATGGGAGCAATAATTAGTGTTGCGCTACCTATAACAACGAGCACAATGATGTGCATACACGGACTTAAATACATGGACAGAGGATCACGTGACCAATACGGTCGCCACCGTTCGAACAAATTTAGGCGTACCAAGATGGCCGCAGGGCTACTACAAGTTGCCCAATTTGACGATGAATCTGCAACATTTCAGACAAAATACAACCATCAATGGAAGAACAATGTCATAATCCTTCATTCTTTTTGCTGAACTTGACCTGAGCTTGCATTCTTTCTAAAATATTACAAGTTTCTCACATAATCTGTCAATACTGTGCTACTTGAGCAAGTCCAAACTTTTACACACAAGAGCTTAGTAGGCGGCCATCTTGGTACGCTTTTTTCCACGGACGGTGGCGACAACTTACGCATAGGACTTTAGCACCTGTGGCCGTACGTTAGTGCTAGCCTAGCCTATGTGTTCTGTCCATATATAAGAAGTCCGTGTGTGCATACGCGCGTGTTAGCGCCAAAGGCGCTAGATGCCTGACTGCCTTAAAGGGGCTCATTGAGTTGATATGAATTATTTTTGTGACGAGTTTGAAGGAAATCATTGCATGACAATGCTTCCAGTTAATTAGCCTCATACCTCATGTTTAACTTTCTTTAGTTACCGAAAATGTG
The DNA here is from genome assembly GCA_009936505.3 of Holothuria glaberrima. Taxonomy (NCBI): domain Eukaryota; kingdom Metazoa; phylum Echinodermata; class Holothuroidea; order Aspidochirotida; family Holothuriidae; genus Holothuria; species Holothuria glaberrima. The sequence continues at coordinate 6,048 of WURT03181322.1, read as the reverse complement.
AGAAATTGTAGTTCTTGTGGACAGGGATTGCATATGATTACTATGTAATGGTAAAAAGTGTCTGGTCACAAATTTGCAATAAATTATTTTAATCATTCATGACCCTATCATTGTTACTTCAGTTGTGAGTCTGAAGTGCAGAATCTCTTAATTTGATCATTTACCATCAAGATGTGAGTAAATCTTAACAGGTGTGAAAAAATCATGAATTTTATGAACCAACTCAATAAGCCCCTTTAAAACTTGAAGCCACACTGTACGGTATGAGCTGTAATACGGTAAACGCGTTCCTTTGGGTGACGTCACAATAGTTTTCATTACGTGTGTTTGATATTGCTTTACTGTCTCTCCCGATGAGATAACGAAATTTACGGCAAAAGATCAGTTAACGCCGAGCAGATCGGAACAAAACTTTTTGCAAGCGAAACATAGGACTTATATACCGCATTGGCTCACATAGTAAGCTTATTGTACACTCCGGTGTTTTAATAAACCCTAAACATACCGTAGATAGTTGTTTCGCGGAATTGCTTTGCCGCATTACAAGTGTCATGGCGGTCCCCATATAGGCTTCATTTGATGTCAAGAAGGCAATGGCTGTATTACATATTACATTACGAGCAATGTGACGTGGGCACATTTACAGTGCAGTAGCTATTACGGACCATCAGTGTCGAAATGTTGTACTTACAAAATAACATTGAAGTAGCCAGTTGCATCACACCAATCACTTTTAAGGATCCCCATGTGTCTAAAATTCCGATGTGTCTAAAATTCCCATGTGTCTAAAATTCCAATTGGTGCCTAAATTTTGAAAAGTTCGGACTCAACAATCAAGTAAAAGCAAGTCAAACTGGCCTGTGATGACTTGGGCAGATCAGTGAAATGTGATGTAGTGTAGTCTACATCTCATAGAACGCATCCTGGATTACATTAAAATCGCACACAGCAGTGTACTAGGCAGAAAATAGCCTGAGGTACCTTAACTCGGTACAGACTAGCTTTTGTCTGGGAGGTACAATTGGCAGTCATTTCATTTCGTTTTTAAGTCAGAGAAAAGGTTAGACTTGGAAAATTGGTGGGAAAATTTTACACTGTCTGGTACTAGGAAATTGGAACTATAAATTTTGACTTTGAAGGATTTCTTCATCTGTAGAATGTGCCATTGGTTGCTTGACAAGAAGAGTGGGGATAATAAAATCTGACAGGATGACATCATGACACAGGCTGATGAAAAATTGGTGCGATTTATGTCATCGCGTTTCATGATGGTTTCTTTGACGCGTCGAACGATAAACCACGTAGGAATTGTTCACCTGTTCTGTACACCTTGAGTTTCCCGCCAGAGTGCAAGGCGTATTTCATGGATCGTTGCAGACGGTTTCCTCTTAAGTTCATACGCACCAGTCTCCACGGCCTCAAAGGGTCCGCATCCACCTAAGTGTACACATATGGGGCACTGAGAGGTACATAGGTATGACAAATTTATAACTGAGACAAAAAGGATGGGCAATTTGTCTAGAGAGTTTCATCAGGTAGTGCACCATATACAAGGCTTTCTAAATGCGGTCTGTTACGTGGCCTCTGGACTCTTGTATATTTGGATACAGGTACGAGCTAGCTTTAATATGGAAGCAGTGTAAGTAGGCATTTTACAGTTCACGAATCTGAGTACCATGACCATGGATTTTTTAAGTTTCTGTAAAAGGGAGTAGGGTCTTCCATAGTGATGCCGCTCAAAATAAATGCCCTTTTCCACGGTGGTGGGATCTAATACAAACGTACCTTCATCTTCTGACATGGGTAATTTTATTCATTTGCCTCAAGATCCACATCAAATATTAAGCGTATCCCTTCAGTAACATGGCATAAAATGCGTGCACCCCCCTTTTTGTAAGTACATTTGCCACATTCATTTGGAGTGGAGGAAATGTCTTAAATAAGTGGTATGTTATGTAACCAGTTTAAATTTGCGTACAGACATTTAGGGAGGTGGTGAGACGTGATTTTTTTTAGAAGACTGGCTACCTTTTTAGGGTCCCTAAGTCTCTAAAATATTTGGTAGAGGTCCCTGTGTTACAACAGTGTCCAACCGCTGCTTGCACGAAGGAATGAATTGACTACTTACTGTCAGTAGTGTTGGCTGAGACAAATCTAACGACAGCTAAATTTGAATTTACCTACTACGATGTGTAAAATCATGCATGTATGGTTTTTACCTTGTGGGAATTGAAAAGTTATGAATTACTGCATTAATACCAGATAACTCTTAGATTTTATGTGCTTCATTTGTAGTATGAAACATCAAGAAAATATATACTTTGAAACCCAATTTGTATGTATTTCGTTGTCAGAAAAAACTCAAATGAGTGGAATTAAAAATGTTCATTTAATGTAGCAAGTTAATTCAATTAGTTTCCACAACTTTTGAGTTTACAGTGCACTTAGGGGGTAAATAAGAGGAGACCTGATATTTTCGACCCCATAAGTGTGCGAGACCATCTTCAATAATGGGGAGGTGACTGGGCACCAGGCCTGTAATTAGACAATGTACTGAAGGGGGTAGCTTCCGGGGCGAATTTATTTCAGGGGCGAGATAAATTAAAATGCATTAAGGCAATCGTAATTTTTGATCTTCTAGCCTCTATGGGTTGAAATTTTTTAGGGGCTTTCCCTTCCCCCTTGGCTACAAGCTTTCTGGGCACATTTGCCCGAACGTAGCATAATTATTTGTCCAAAAATAAATTTCTGTCTGAATGGGTGCAAACCCTCTACGCACCGTATGCCTATGTTAAATTTAACTAAGACGGGTCAGATAGAAAACCTTGCTCTGGCAGATCAGAGCTTCTCTACCGGTGGCCAGTATGTGCCTCTGACGCACATACTATTAATTGCCTTTACTTTTGCAGTGAGGCTCGCTTGCAGACCCATAGGCTAGCCAAGGTGGCCAGGGCGGTGCTCCTACAGAAAAAAATCTCCCCTAGAAAAATTAAAAATTACTAATGGCGTAATGCATTTTCGAAGATGTCATCCCAAGAATTTCACCCCTGGAACTTGCTATGTCGCCCTTCAGTACTTATTTAACTACGGGCCTGCTCCTTTGATAACGGAAAACGGGACTATAAAACTCCGCCTCTTCCTTACGCTAAACTCACCAAAGAGCTTCAATATATCAATACCGTACATGCTTAAAAAGAAAAAAAACCGTTAACCGGTGAACTATTTTATCTATCGCAATGTTCACTTCTTTACTTTAATTTGAAATTCTTTGAAATGTAAGGGGATAGGTGCCTTTTCCAAAGTCACCTCGACTCTCTGGCGAAGAGCTAAGGGACGAAACCAAACGTCTACTCGCGAAGGAGTTCTGCTCCCCAATGAGCTACGTCTCCGAAAGGACACAAACCTAACTACCAACCTCTCGACCTTCATACCTCTACATCATGGGTCTGGCAAGCGTGGTCCTGTTCTGGACTGGCTGAAGAGAACAGATACTACACATGTACACATCTTAGCCAAAAGGAAGAGAGATTTACGATGACAGAGAGGGAATAGGTGTGGGGGATAAGATACATATATACCCTTCCATGCCCGGATGGTTTCATCCAGCGCATTTTGAATTCATTTTCACCGATCGACAGTTGGCAGTCTCAACAGGTTGCTAGTGTATTAAGTGGTTGCCAGAATTGAGATGAAATTGAATTTAACCACAGTTTCCTGAATTTGATCGTTTATTATATACGCTGCACCACAACTTGCATAAGACTGCCATATATAGGCAGACATGTAGGTCACTGACACAGATTCTCGAGTACCGTATTTGATGTACCTCGATGTTTATTCATGAGATTCTTAATTACATGGAAATGAAGTTCATTTGCGTTTCGTAGAAGGGTCAAGCTTAGTAAATTTGTGTAAGGAAATATGTAGGTAAAGTTTCACACCTGTCCCACTTTTCGATGAATTTTGATTAAGTTACCTTACCGATGCATGTAAATCGTGCAGGAATCTCGAAGACACCGTTTTACAATGTTATACCTCCAGCCAGTAGCCAGGTGACGTGTTAAGGGTAGGACATAAATTTCAAAGGGGTCATCGGCAAGTGTTTTTCCTAAAACTTTTTTAACATAAATCGCGGCTTGGCAAACTATTTTCTAAATGGTGAGATATTCTTCATAGGGAGACGGTCCGCTTGGCTGTGGGCCTGGTTACCATATGCTCATTTATTTTGGAAAAAGTTCGATTTTTTGTCAAGACCCATCCCTTACAGGAGCGGATCATTTTAAACAAAAGTTGTATGGATACTTGATAAAAGCCTTGCAAAGGTTTGACCAAGCATGTGAAAGAAAGTTTCTGCTGAATCCTGCTCATCAAGATATATTTGGAGGAAAATGTTTTGAAAGGGTTAGGATCTCCAGTACTGATTTAGTGTATAGTCTATACAGCTTCCGAGTCAAATAAATATACCCAGTTAAATTTAACCAGGTTCGTTATCACAATTAGCCAACCATTTTTGGGTTAAAGTTATCACGGAAGTCTGGTCAAATGTATCCACAATGACATAATTATAATGAACCCTTTTCAATTCCCGTCGCCATGGTCGCAATAGCAATTAAAATATAAACATGGCGACTAAAACACCTTTAGCAAGTGTTGTAGTCGCCAGCCTTTATATGTAACGAAAAAAATTGACCACTTACTTTTCTGCAAGATAACCTTAAAACCCAGTCTCAAAGTACTTCGCAAATACACCCGCAAATACACTGTAATACAGAGTCTTGGAAAGTCTTGGAAACATAACACACAAGACCGGAAGACTTGTGACTGATTTCCATTCATATAAATACATCTAGACCTACATTTCGTTTCTTCATGATTAATAATATTTAGTGGTAGTGGTATAAGCATATTTGAACGAAGTACAAAAACAGAAATTTACATAAGACAAGAGAGAACAAGACAGCAGAGTAATTAACAAATAATTTTATTACTTTTGTTAACAATTATTAACTTTTATTGTTTATATATAAAGATGCAGAAAACCCTGCCTGTTTATGAATAAAGACTTTCAGAGAGTCAATGTATTCTGTTCTTGTTTATTTTCGCTGAAGCAAAGACATTGCAAAACATTGTTTACGTAGTTAAGACTAGAGTTTAATACCAATTAGATATGCATAATAAAACCTCTTTTAACGGTAAAATAATTGAAGGGAGTGACACAAGACCATTGTTTTTTAACTTATACGGAGTTTATAGGAAATCAAAGCATGGGAAATATCCTATACAACGTTTTTATTTTTTTTTTTATTTTTTAAAACAAAACTGGCGACCAAAAACAAATTTTTGGCGAACAGAATTTTGTAAATATGAATACTTAGTCGCCAGGGCGGAAAAATACTGGCGACCAAGTTTTCAGTGCAATTGAAAGGGTTGATTATAATATGTCTGAGATTTCAAACCAGTTGTTAAGGTAATTTGACTAGAACAGTGTTCATTTTGACACGGATTTTCTGTTTATTTGTAACCAGGAAATGGTTACTCTGTGACTACGTTCCTTAATAAAGTTAAGGAGGTAACTTTAGAGTATAGATTTATGCACTGAAATTTACAGTACATGTGTGAGTTGTGTTAGTCCGTTCCCCAGCCGACCCATTAAACAGCGCTGTATAATGGAGGTAGCTCCCTTTGCGGTACTTGTACAAAAACTTCGATCAAAACATTAATGTATACATGAATATACACAGGTATCATAGGCGTAGGAAAAGGGGGAGAGGGCACCGCCCCACTCTCCATGGTGGGGGCGGAAACCCTCTGTCGCCCCCACTTTGGATGGCATGCTAGAATATATATATAGAATATATATATATATATATATATATATAGGCCTACCGCCTGTAATATACCAGTATACCAGCGTCCAGACGTTATCAATATTCCTTTCCAGAGGGCATAGATGTACTGCAGTTGTTGGGTTTACAATGGTTGGCAAAAAAACAAAGATTTCTATTTTATTTAATGTGCAGTTTCATTTTTTAACATGAGTTATGGCAT
>WURT03181300.1:0-10243 GCA_009936505.3 Holothuria glaberrima | reverse complement strand
TACTGTGTCAAGTGTTCCTGAGCTGTACTATAGGGCCCCCCACACAATTGCGTGCCCCGGGCCCCCACACGCTTAGTCCGGCCCTGCCTATCGGTGTCTAAAAGTACCAAATTCGACTGTATACCAGCTTCTTATACAAGCAAAATACAAAACTTTTCGTAGAACTATTGAAAATGATATGGGACGGTGTCCAACATTCCTGATTATTAATCAAAACATGTAAAGCAAACAAACTTTGATAACTGCTGGCCACACGAAAGATTTCTTGGATTTTGTTCACATACTTATGGATGTATTGTCTTATTTCTCACAGAGAGAAGGCTTGAAAATGTTCAATGTCTGTCTGTAAAAGTTTTGAGCATTCTACCTTTGTCAAATAGAAGACCTTAGATCATGGCAGCTCGATGGATCATGATTTCTCCATAGGCGTAGGAAGCTGTTCTCGACCGGGGTAAACGTTGTTTCGGACCGCCGTCTAGGGGGAAGGATCTAAGGCAAGGGGTTGTCCCCTCCCTCCTTACAACTTTACCCTTTGGAAAGTTTTTGAATATTGTAGGGTCCTTAGATGTAATTTGGTGCAACATGTTGGGAAAAATTGCAGAGAAAATTACTGTAAATTTTAACTGACTTTTTTACAGCGGGAAAATAAGGGGTTTACATCTTTGTAGTGAGGGGGCGAAAGATTACTTACGTCTTATCACTTTTTGAATGGGAGGACTTTGGCCCACAGCCTGCTGTTTCCTACACCTATGGTTCCATCAGATGTCGAAGGATACGCCAGACTGTTGCTCGTTGCATTAGGGATTGAACTTGAATTATAGAAAGTGAAATGGTTTAAAACCAAAACAAAAGTTGTAAAACTGAATGTGAATTTCCGTAACTGCCCATCCTATGTAGTAACGCAGAAAGTCCTTATTTTGTCAACATAACATTTGTCATTTTGTTCAAATAAAAGACTATTAACAAGGACTCTAGCACTGACCACATAATTTATTTACAAATTCAGTTTCCTAAGCACATATTTACCAATGGTTTAGCTGCATGTGCTCAAACTGATACTAAAATTGACCATTACATTAACATGTAGCCATACCAAAGCAGAGCGCCGCCATCTTGACGCGTACCGTACCCAGAAAATGTTTCCAAAACTCCACCTAGAACCTGGGTTACCGGAGAAGACATTGTCATGTCTTTGTGAGTCGCTTCTAAACATTCTTTTTTTGTGGGGATCTAATGTATAAGAAGTATTCACTTCTAACCCCGCCCAACAACCCCCCCCCCCAAAGTATATGAGGAACCCTTTAATATGTAAAATCACTGCAGTCACGGGTAATCGCGAAAGTACCTTTGTTGTTCTCACCTCCTTAGGTAGGCTACTGAATTCAGCAAATTAGTACCAGTGCCAGTTGTGGCATGATTATAAAGAACCACACATGAATTAGTTCACGAGCCAGCTTATGAACTTAAATATGGGTGTCAATGTCTGCACTTGCCTTTAAGCATTACCCCTGTTCACTATATCTTATGATTTGTTGCAGACGGTCATCCACAGATTTAAGCACTCTTTAGAGTTCTTGGATATAAATTTCTATTTAAAGAGACTTTTTTCTCTCTTGATTTCAGGTATGGTTTTACTAGATCTATCTGAAGGCTGTCAGTTCATTTAAACATCTTCGCAGATAATCAGAAGGCTCTATACTGCCACCAACGGAGGCAGTACACCATACAGGAAGATCTGGGATGCCAAAACCGAGGACCACGTTTTGCTTTCTGTTTTGCGACGTGATGGCCCCCTTATGGTTCTATGTGTCTGTTCTTACAATTATTTCCATGGCAACGATTGCATCCCCTGTGTCTCATATAAATAGGTCCGAACGATCTGAAGATGATGGCACCTCCCCTATTTTAGTCCCTCCTACAAATATCAGCCTATATTCTTCTGCTTCACAATTAAAAGCAACGACACTACAACGTTTTCAGAGTACCATTGTGACTGGAACTGACTTCACAGGCGAGACTGTCCAAACGGAGTTATATAAAGACCAACAAACACCAAAAAAATTGACGAGGGAAGACAGATCAACTCGATCAAGATCAAGAACAAGATCGTCGGGCACGAGGTCGTCCAAGCGAACATCGACCTCCACGAGTAATCGTGGGAGCAGCCGGCACTCTATGACGAACGCTGGTGATGTCATCTCGACACCGTCTCGACGTACTAGTGGCAGTCACATGTGCAGTACAGGCATGTGCGAACAGGGTCGTCCAACAATAGTCAAGGTCGTCCGTTCGATGCGTCGTCCACTTTATCGGCTTCTTTCACGTATCTTAGGAGAGGAATTTACTCCTCCCGAAACACTGAGCGAAGATATCATCTTAACGCTGCTTAATTTCTTGAGGCAGCATGGGGGAGATGATGGTCAAAATTTCCTAAACAAAGTTGGAACAACGCACACAGCCAAGGTAACTTTATGGGAAAGGTGTTGTCAAACGTATTCCCTTGGAAGAAGAAAACGTTCAACATCTTTAAAGTTAGATGAACCAGTTGACTTATCTGAACTTGCTATAACTCTAATAGTTTATAGCATACAGAGGTAAGCAGTTGAATCAGATTCTAGGAGAACAACATGCGCTCGTCAGGAAACTTTTATCAAGATGACGAAATGATGCCCTTAGTCAATTTAGCAAAACCAGGAATGTATTCTGACCGACAGAAAACAACAGTGTGTGGATAATATTATCACTTTTATTATTATTGTTCACTTTATTTCAGAGTATTCAGAATCCCTTTTCAAATGGTCAAATGGTGTCATTTAGTTGGGCAGAATGGCAGGTAACCTGTGATTTACGGCCTCACGATCAAATGTTGTTCCAATTTGTGATAATTTAAAAAGAAAATTATGGTCCTTTAAATAATAACCATGTCATGCCTGATACACGTGCTAAGATTATACATAGGGTTGGGTCATGTTCTTTACATAATAGGAAACTCTTTTACAGAAGTATTAGGTACACATCGTAACCTACGTTGAACCAAACACCATCTTCAATCATATCCCACAGAGATTTCTAAAACTAATTCAGCGCAAAGTCGCGTTTCAGATGTCATGATGCGGGTCACCGCTCTTGAGCAGAAGGTGGATAAACAAATAAATGGAGGCCTTAGATAAATTATAAGAGAAATGGTTAGCATTCAAATGTCCAACCAACAGAACAATGGGCGACGTAATGACGTCGGTGAAGAATCTCCATGCAGGGAACACCCATCAGCTCTAGCTGCTCTATAGATAACTATTTATGTTGTAGTCTCCAGAATGATTTAACTATGGAGTGACTAACAAATGACTTTTGTAAAACGTAGTAGAATCGTAACTTTATGTGCCCTAATTGACTTTGGTTTACAACCCCTGTTTTATCTAGTAAGCTTCTTTGTTTGCCCTCTAAAATGACGTTGGCTTGACGTCATGCATAAGGTCTATAAACAATTAGCAGTGCCTACGCTAAATTTGGTAGAGAACTTTTGATCATGAAGGCGAGTGGCCTACCTCGAAGATGGTTATAAGCAGGAAAACAACAAAATGTCATTAGCACTCGCTCGGAAACAGTCTTCAAAAATTACAAGAAACAGTTATTTTCTATACATTAAAAGGTTTTATTATTTTGTCGCACGGTTTTTATTGCATGAATGTACCCCTTTGTGATGACTTTCGTATCAGAACGGTGAAAATAGAATCCTTGACTCGTATATTTTACCTATAGACACTTCGTGCAAGGAAGTCTGATTTCACTCTCCAAAGCAGGTGACCATAGAATAAGCACAACCGATGACATGCCATAAAATGAGCAGTTGACCATAGAATAAGCACAACCAATGACATACCACAAAATGAAAACAATTTTGATCATTGGTATCTCACAGAAGGAACACTCTATATTCAACGAATTAACTTGGTGGAAATAACACTGGGTAAATATTTATTGATTTTCTCGTAAATTTAACGTTAGACACTAAAAATAGACTCTTCTGTAGAAACCATTCTGAGCAAAACTCAGGTTTTTTTCGAACTCATTCCACTTGTAATAAACGGCAGCTATCATATATCACCAGAATTATTTATAACTGAAAGACAACAGAGAAGAAATAACTGCTTTGCGTTAACGTTCTCGTGCCCGTAACGAGGGCATTCGGGGTTGTGATTTCATTGAGTAAATAATGACAGTATGTGGATTTACTTTTCACCTAATCATGTTCAATGCAAAGTTCAAAACTCTTTCACTCTCTTTTCACTCCAAGAACCCATTTCTGTCCCTTTGCGTTCATACAAACCAGTGCAGAAACTCAGGCGCTCACGGTATAACCCACCATGTATATTATCACCTTTCCCAAACTCTTATAATTTCCACTAAGGCAACATTTTAGAGGTTTGGTTTTTTTTTAAATTTAAAATCCTAAAATCCGTAATTTCTTAACACAAATTTTACTTCAAAGATAGCATATGTAGCACCAGATTGCATGTAAGGACACGTAATATAAAAAAATCAAAAGAGAGAAGGACAACCCTCCCCTTAGACGCCTTCCCCTTACACCCCTCCCCCCGGCCGGTGATCATAGAACATACTGCATGAGAAAATCCTAGCTCCGTCACTGCAGTATTGGACTGACAGGTTGAAGACGAACCACTTTCAGATTCAAACATTTGGGAAAGTTTTTATATTTTTCTGTTAAGTCTCTTACCCCCACTCCCACATTTTGTACATTAAACTTGGTGGGGGAAAGCCCCTTAACTTTGGTCCAGTTATATTCTCCAAACCTTATATCTGAATCGGTGCCATTTTTAAAAGTGTAACAGGTTGCTTTAGTCATTATCAATAAAAGGAGAAAATGCAAAAGAACAAATATTTTTGACTCTCCTGCTCGGACTTCCAAGTGAGAGAAAAAAACATCAATCAACCTCTCGTCCCGCAGGTCAAGTATTTCGCTACAGGGAGGACAGCACACAAAGAACTTGATTACTTTGTTTTTCTTGTTCCTAGGAAAATGACCAGGCATATTCATTCCTGGATTTTTGGAATAACATAACAAAAATAATTCACTAAGGATGTGTTGTGTGGATGGGTTTGGGATAGTTAATGTGTGATGAGAATATTTAAAAGTCGTAGATAACTACTAGTACGTTAGAAAAGAACTGTTGGGTGTTCGAGTAAGTGGGTTTGTATCAATACCGTCAACTTTAGCAAAAACAACTTGTACGCCGTGAATTCTTTTTGCTGCAGGCACTTTGGGGAAATGTTAGCCCGTCAGTCTAGTAAAACAACAACGAAACAACTCATTAGATATGTTAGATATCGGGATCACTATAAGTGAATGGGTCAGTTTAGTGCTGTTGCTAAATGTTCCCTTGAAACATGACAATATATAACCCATCGGGCAACATATTAAAGGTTTACTTGTGGCTTATCACATCGTGTTGTTTGTTTTTAAAAAAATGTGAGCTTTAACGATAGAAGGTTGACGACTGGTCCCTACAATTACCTGCTTTTCTAAGAATGAATGAAGTAAGGATGTAATCGTTTGATAAAAACACCAGAAGTATTATTTTCTCCATTCTAATGTTATAAAGGCCATGATTTCATGCGTAGGCCTACAGGGCCCTCCATACACATCATGTTCTATCGTGAAACCTGCCGTTGGCTGTCTATATCCACGTAAACACGTGTGGTAGGTTAGTTAGGCCTGATTGATTTAATCTGTGCCTGTCACTAAGCCTCACAATTTTGTGACATAAACGTCTGCGAGAACACGAAATACCTGTAGAGCTGAAGGGCAGTGTGTTGTAATGGAGTTCATCCAATGAAGATGTAATAACAAACGCGTGCACCCTTCAGGGTAGAGAAGCTACAATCGTAAATTGGCACGAGAGGGAAATAAAAGAGTTTTAAGGTTGACTGGAGTTGTTTGATGCATTTGATCCCGACGTAGTAGCAACGTTGTTGACGATTCTGGCTTTCAGTACAGTGAGGTGATAAATTGACTTTGAGGAGGTTTTTGTTATCGTTTTCTTATACTTGAAAGTATTACATGGAACTCAATCAGTTACGTTTATAGGCCGAATAACATGACTCCCGTGAAAGTTCATACACGTTTTAGTAGGTAAACCTCTAGGGATTATAAACTTTAATAAGAGGTATTGATTATGTGGATATTCGAGTCGATCTAACCAGCAAAAGTTTGAATCTGTTACACAAACAGAATGATACTTTTTGTGAATAAATGAAAGGAAAAGGTCACAATAAAAATAACTTGTTAAACCCATTACCGACGCCACTTTCAACAAATGTTGTCTTTAAAACAGAATACTACAAATAAAAGTATGGCTACAAAAGGTTTACTAAATGTTTGTAGTAAATCGTTTTCAAACTCTGGTTGGTGGCATGATTGGATAAAAGGTTTCCTATTTGCATACAAAATAGATTATCTTTTAACTGTTCAGATATTAGCGAGAATAGTTATTATTAAATTTCTTCAACATGGTAAATTACAAGGGTAAAATGGGGCGACGGTTGTAAAATCTACCTCAAACTAGTTCAAGGAAAGTTGTGTTAAAGAGATTATGCAAATATGACATTTGGGGACATTATTCTGTGATTGTTTCTGATACAGTGAAGTTGATCAAATTGATGATTACTTATAATCACCTGTTCCATTATGTCTCGCCTCTGAAGAAGCCCTTGCAATGAAATTAATTGAACACTAATGAATATTATTTACGCAACTTGAATGCTACATTAGTAGATGCATATAAGGATATACATTTATGTCGAATTCTTTTCATAATGGATCCACATATTCAATGGCTTTAAGAGGCCCTCTGATGTTAGACTTCAACTACACCTGCATTAAAAATCAGTTCTACAAAGGTTTGTTTCTATAAAATGAACTTCTGTATGTAAGAAGTTGCAGTATATCAAATTTATGACAGCTCTAATCCACTGGTGATATTTTAAACTTGATCAAGTCGTGAATTAAATCTACTGACGTCAACATGATAACAGACATCCTTACAATTTGAATGATGGAAGAGTAATGGGGAAGATTATCATTGGTCAATGGGTTGATAAATATTCATGTGCAATTGCCTGTATAATAATGTTGTAAACTGTAAAATATCATGCATGTGTGTGGATATACCATGAATTATTCTCATTTTGGTCACCAGAGTTATATTTTAACGTAGACAATAGGCAATTTAACTCCTTATTTATCATCATTTTATCTTTTAAGGTGGACATTGAGGACCAACAAAGTGTTCTACTTACGTTGAGAAGATTGTAAATCGAATAAATAAGAACGATACAAATACAAATAAGCTTGTTATGTACTTTTTTGTAATAACATTGACACCAAAATAGTTTGCCCTAGATTATTGAATTGGGAAGTTTGCTGAACTTGAACTTGGTTAAAGTTATTGCTTCTCTATGAAAAGTTTTTTTTCCTTCCTAAAATGTTATGGTGAGAATTACAAAGGAAAAGTTTATTTTGATAATCGTCGAGGAACATTCTGTGACTCCATAATTTAGTTCCTCTTTGCCTGAACTTTGAAGAATCCTCCTCTAATACTCCGTTTCTTGGACACAGATGCAAAACACATGTCGCAATGACATACGGTATGCTTGCCACGAGTCAACCTTGACACTACTCTGTTATGACTCAGATAAGAGAGTAAGTTACCCGGACTTGGTCGTTACCGACTTCATGTTAATGATAATGACTCGACCCAAACTTTTACGCTCTAACATAATGAACAAGAAAAACCCCCATAATCCTTTATAAAAAAAAACGCTCTGGTAAGTCCCTCTTTGTACCAGTATATTAGACCTAAGTTTCTTCGTGGTCACAGCTAAGTTTTGTACTTATTCTAGGCATTCTAACGCATTCCCAAAACAAACGGCAGATTACACTGCGACGAAAAGACTACCACAGCAATTAATCTGCCCCTTGTTATATGTAGACGTGAACATTTAAGGTCGTATGTAACTTATGCGGTAATATCACCATACAGTGTGATAAAGAATTATCTTGGATATTGGGTTTATATCTAGCGTCGTGATTACCTTGACAATATACTTGAAACTGAGAATTAGTTTAAATCATTGGTTTGATAGCTACATGACAAAGCTGGCTGTCACCACAGATCCAGTTAACTCTTACGATTGACATGAAATTATGAAATGTAAGCTGGCAACAAATCATCAGGCTCCATTCTGTATCCAGTAAATCGTTGTGAACATTTGACCTGCATCTGGCGTCGTGTTGGCTCAAAAATAAATTTGTGTTAAACACCTATGCTGTTGGTCTCACCTTATACCCTACCGCTTTTAATGTTTAATCCTTTAAAAGCTCTCAGTCTGACCTGGTCAACGACTCATCCGAACGAAAGGTTTGTCAGCAAGCTCTGACACTTCAAGAGAATTCCCGGTGAGAATTCCGCTCATGAACAGGTGATGAGTATAACCTAACTGGTTTCAACCAATCGCTTCCTTTGTAAACGCTGTTGGATATTTTGCTCTGTCGAATAAATGAAACAGAGCACGGAAATAAATGAAGATTTGTTCCGTTCTTTAGTGGCATTGATCACTAACGAACAATGACTAACAATGATGAAAGTCATTACCACCATCACAAGAATTTAGTATCTTCCTTACATAGTCTCCACGTTAATGTGCCAACATCATAAGAGCTTCAGTTTAGTTCCCTGCATTTTTCTGCAGCTCAGCACTATCAGTGAAGGATTTTGCAAATATAGTTAACTTGGCTCTCAAATAGGTTACATCTCACAGCATTGGTGGGAAAAATAACTTACAGCAATAACAAATATATTTCTCGAGAATGTATTTGAATTGATTAGAGAGCATGAACAGTCAATGGCTTCTCGTTAGTCTTAGTGTCCCTTGGAGAAAGGGACCGCGGAGACGGGGGGTTGCGGGGCTTTAGGCCCCGCACTTTTCTGCCGTGGGCATTTCGGGCCGCCTAAAACTGCTTTTATTGAACTGAACATATTGGGCCGCTTCGATGATTAGCTCCTGCACTTCATAATTGGCTCTGCCGGCGCCTGGGAGAGTCGAACTCCTGTGGAAGTCAGGTTTGGGTCTACAGTAGGAGAAAGCCTCAGGACTTTTCATAACCAGAACGTTCTAGTTTTTATTCATTATGTATTGTACTGGAGTGCGGACGGTGCCGGGTGGTGTTTGCTAGTACCAGGCTTTACCAGCAGTGTGGGGTGTTCATCAATCCTATCTTGAAATATCGTGTTTACAAGATTTTGACCTCTGGTGACCGCAAATGAACTATGACCTCTAACCTTTACAAAAAACAACACAAACCTTTCCTTCCTTCAATGCAACAAATCTATCAGAAGAAAAAAAACCATAAAAACCGAAAAAGTAAAGGCGTGACTAGAATTTATACCCCGTCGTCAGAATAAGACACCGAGAACTTTCCTCTACACCATGATAGACACACCAGTACAAATGTTACATCTTTTCATCTTATAGCCACAGCATCCTTTACGTGTGTTCATAATTGATTTCTTCAACATTTATTCGAGTCACTTTTTCAGACAAAAATTGATACACATAATTAATAAATATAACACAGTATGACAGAACTGAAATGACTCAGGAGGAACCCAAAAGAAGCTCTATAGAGCTTGTAGTATGAACTTACGACAAAAAACGATTATTTACACATGGATAACAACAACAGAAAAATCAATATTGTTTGTGAATGAAACAGTTTTTCAGTAACTTCTTAAATGAGAGCAAAGTATTACAACCGCACTGAAGGTGAGTCGGGAGAGGGTTCCACAAGTTAGGGCCAGTAAAACGAATGGTTTGTAAGGAAGAGGTTAACCTAAATAGAGGAATGGAAAGTGAATTCCTGGCACGTGTAAGGTGTGAGTGAGCTCCGCACCACCCGATCTAGCGAAACTACGTCGGACTAATGAATATGCAGTGAGGGTGTTAGTGGTTGGGGAGGACTGTATGCTTGATAGTACGGGTTTCAGGTGGAAAGGAACGTAGCTTGGGCCTATTGATTGGGGGGGGGGGGATAGGAACAGAAACTCCAATGGTTGGAGTTCGAAACCAGAAAATTCCAACTGCCGCCGTCTATATCCGTCAATCATACCTTCAGCTTCATCAAGATGAAGTCACCTACGTCTCCCCTGACTGCTTGGTGAGCCCA
>WURT03181289.1:0-10244 GCA_009936505.3 Holothuria glaberrima | reverse complement strand
CTTGTCATATAGGCGACTTGTGCTTGTTACAATGTATCACATGGCAAGGAATCACTAAGCCTTTTGGCTTTCTAGTTCATTATTTACCAGCTTGTAAAACTGCTCAGGTGCACAAAATGGCACATCTTTGGGATCAAAAAGATCAACGTAGGTCAAGCTAAAAAATGTGATATTTTTGTCTTAGAAAGATATATCTATCCCCAACATGATAGTAAAATATTGTGAGGGTTAAATTCTTAGTTTTCCTTTGAAATTCTTTAAAGTATGTAAGTTTGAAGAGCATGTGTGGTAGGCTACAGTAGGTGTGAACAATACACATGTATATATAGGCTACAGTACTGTATGTACACCTCTATAGTTTCATTTCTTGGTGATTGGTATTAAATTGGCATTATTTTGGGGCCTAGAGCTTTTGGGAAAAGAAAATCTGCCTTTTACTTTTAAAATACAAAGAACCCTAAAAGTGCTTCTTTTTTGCCACTTTTAATAATACTGATGATTGTACAGGCCACAGGTGTACCTGTAGTGTATTATATACAGTGCTACTGTACACAGGTGTGTGTACACAGCGTATTCATATAAAAGTGGCCATGTCACACTACATTTTTAGGGTATCATTTCCTTATCCCCCTGAAAAGATACCAGGTCACCAATCTAAAGGTGACTGTTAATCACCAGCTTTCATACACAGTATACACACATGTGCATGCACCTTTCATACAAAGGGTTACTGTACTGTACACATGCAAAACATAAAAAGTGAAACTGTCATACTTCAAGGAATTTTAACACGAAAACTAGGAATATAACCCCCAGAGTATTTTAATATCATGTTGGGGATAGACATGCCTTTCTAAGAAAAATTATTAGATTTTTTTATCTTGACCCACATGGACCGTTTTGACCCTGAAGATGCACCTCCATTGATTTGATGCAGAGTGACCCTGGGTTGTATTCCATTAACAGTTAGGTTCCTGTCAGTCTTGAAGATTGTCATCTTTTATCTTATTTCAATTTCACAGACTGCTGCTTTGAGAGCAGTTGGCAACATTGTCACAGGAACAGATGAGCAAACCCAGGTTGTGTTGGACTGTAATGTACTCTCTCATTTCCCAGCCTTACTTGCACACAAAAAGGAGAAAATTAACAAGGTTAGTGGATATAGGTTATGTAAACTTCCATGTTAAAACATACTCACCATGTAGTAATACATGTGTAAGATTTTGGCTTGTCTCTCTCATTGAATTGAACTTTGTTCATCAACTTCCTCCGAAATACCTCCATTTACAACAATGAGAGACACCAGAAAGCATGACCATCTTGTTTAAGCTTAGGCCCATTCCACAAGAAGTGGTCCTACAGCCCAAAAAATAAAGCTTGTGACACAGATCTATGGTGTTATGTTTCAAAGTGGAAACACTTCATAATTCATGTTGCATCTTTTTCTTCTAATTTACATGTTAAAACATATTTGTGTATCATGTCCAATGAAAGTACCCAAAATGATGCAAAAAGGCAAAATTAGTGAATTTTTAAAACTTATGACTGATTTTGCTCTGTATGTAAAAAGTTTATTCAGTTAATGTAAGTACTGTCTTGAAGTAAATCTTGATCATAATTCCTGCAAAAACTCCTTGCAATTCTTTCATGTTGTAATCATGTTACAGTCAAATATTGTAATACAGGTAAGGTTACATGTATTACATGCCTAAAGTTACATGTGTCACATAATCTAAAATAAACAAAATTTGGTAAACAGATAAAATACCAATGCTGTTAGACTTGAAATGTTGCACTTTATTCATGAAACCCATGAAAATGCTTTGCTAAGCAAAAGCAGTGATATTATAACCTGTAAAATCACAGATTGTGGAAACTGACTTCCCTTCGAGAAATGTTTTAGGATGGAAGGGATACAAAATTATGAAACACATAACACCTGTCATGTGTGTGTGTGTGTGTGAAGCTTTGCTTTTAAACACGGTATCTCAAGAAGGGTAACTCGGAGGGGTCTCATACTTGGTGTATGGGTTGGCCATATTGAGTAGATAATCCCAGTTGTTTTTGGTGGAGGGCAAAGGTCATTTGGGGTCACCAGAGGTCAAATCGTAAATATCTTGGAAATTGCTTGTAAGCACGATATCTCCATAGGGATAAATGTGAGGAATCTCATACTTACCATGTGGATTGCCCATATTGAGTAGATAATCCCTATTATTTTAAGTGGAGGTCAATGGTCATGTGAGGTTACCAAAGGACAAATGCTCAAAACCTTGCAAACACATACATCTCAAGAAGGGTTACTCCTAGGGATCTCGTGCTTGGTGTGTGGGTTGGCCATATGGAGTAGATGATCCCTTTTATTTTTGGTGGAGGTCAAAGGTCATGTGGGGTCACCAGAGGTAAAAAGGCA
The DNA here is from genome assembly GCA_009936505.3 of Holothuria glaberrima. Classification (NCBI taxonomy): domain Eukaryota; kingdom Metazoa; phylum Echinodermata; class Holothuroidea; order Aspidochirotida; family Holothuriidae; genus Holothuria; species Holothuria glaberrima. The sequence continues at coordinate 7,831 of WURT03181289.1, read as the reverse complement.
AAACCTTGTAAACATGATATCTCCTGAAGGGCAACTGTGAGGGATCTCATACCTTGCATGTGAATTGCCCATATTGAGTAGATGATTGCTATTGTTTTTGGTGGAGGTCAAAGGTCATTTGGGGTCACCAAATGTCAAACAGTCAAAACATTGTAAACACTATATCTCAAGAAGGATAACTGTGAGGAATCTCATACTTAGCATGTAGATTGCCCATATTGAGTAGATAATCTCTTGTTTTGGTGGAGGTCAAAGGCCATTTTGGGGCACCAGGGGTCAAACGGTCAAAACCTTCTAAACACAATATCTCAAGAAGGGTAAATATGAAGCATATGAAGGGTCTCATACTTAGCATGTGGATTGCCCATATTGATTTGATGATCTGTGTTGTTTTTAGTGAAGTTCAAAGGTCATTTTGGGTCACAAAAGGTCAAGCTGTCAAAATACTGTAAACACTTTATCTCAAGGAGTTTAACTGTGAGGAATCTTATGCTTACCATATGGATTGCCCATATTGAGTAGATGATCCCTGTAATTTTTGCTGAGTTCAAAGGTCATTTGGGGTCACCAAAGGTCAAACAGTGGAAACAATTTTAAAAAACACTGTATCTCAAGAAGGGTTAATATTGAGGATCTCATACTTAGCATGTGGATTGCCCATATTGAGTGGATAATCTCTATTGTTTTTGGTGGTCAAAGGTCATTTTGGGTCACCATAGTTCAAAAGGTAAAGCATTAACACAATATCTCAAGAAGGATAACTGTGAGGGATGTCACACTTGACATGCGGATTGTTTGTGTTAAGGAGATACTTCCTTTTGGTTTTGGTGGAGGTCAGAGGTCTTTTGGGGTCACAAGAGGTCAAAAGATCAAAACCTTGTGAACACATATCTCAAGAAGCATAACTGTGAAAGATCTCATACTTTACATGTGGATTTATAATATAATATTGACGATCCCTATCATTTTTTGTGGTGGTCAAAGATCATTTGGGGTCATAAAAGGTCAAAATGTGGTAAACATGATATTTTAAGGTGGATAACTATGAGGGATCTCACACTTGGCTTGAAGATTGCTCATATTTAGCATGAATATGGGCATATAGGGTACAACAGGTGATCCCAATTTTCCTGAGTGAAGGTGAAAGGTCATTTTGGGTCATAAGATTGTAAAAGGTTTTGACCTTATGAACATGATATCTCAAGTAGAATAACTATGAGGGATCTCATGCTTGTCATGTGGGTGACTCATATTTGTTACAATATATCATATAGCAAGGAATCACTAACCCTTTTAGCTTTCTGGGTTAGGAAAACTCAGATCTGCAGCATTTTTGCCAGTCTATACTGTTATGCAGAAACAGTTTTCTTTTAAATAATATTGCTTTGTTTTTGATTTAATTCACACAACTTTTGACAACAAAATTAAAAATTTTTGAAACTTTTCATTTTGTCTGCTTTAACACATGTAAGGCAATGTTATAGCCCTGCCTTTACTAAAGTGCCATCATAATTTCTTAAATACTGTCTAAAGAATATGCCTTCAGAGCAAACATTTTCATGTGAAATGTTAATACTACCATACACAAGGTTTTTGAGAAAAAGGTAAGAAAATGCCTGTGATTGTAACACACATAGTGTGGAATGGACCCTTGGCATCTGTGAGCCAATGTCAGAAATGTTTGTGAAATTCTATCAAGTTAATGCTTGTGACAGCAACTAGTGGATTCTTGGGTAGGCCTAGTTTGATTGTAATTATGGCATGTAAACTTAGTTCTAGCAGCCCCTTTTTATGGTCCCAGTATTCATATGGTAGAATAGGTTCTTCTTTATGTTACCATTCATCACATGTAAATGTTTTTGGTCTCTTTCAGGAGGCAGTTTGGTTCTTGTCAAACATAACAGCCGGTAATCAGAAACAAGTTCAACTTGTTATAGATGCTGGACTAATACCAGATATAGTCAGGCTCTTAGACAGGGTAAGTGTCAATAAAACCTTGTTGATGTTCATCCCAGCAAAGTAGCACACACCTCAAAAGTAGAATTTAGAAAGTGATAGTGGTGTCTGAAAGTAATTTATCCCTGTTCCATGCTGAAATGATGTTGCACCTGTGATGCTCTTAAAGTGGTTAAATCATCGTGGGTTCCCAATTATCCCAAGAGAGATGTAGATCCTCCTTGTTGTTATAACATTTAACCTTACTAGTTGCTATTTTTGAATATACTTGCCTTAAGTTTATGGTAGGTGATATTCATTTTGAACTGTGAGTGAACATGTGCATGCACTTAAAAAATATCTTCATTATTCGTAAACCCAAAGGGTTTCTCATATTAAGCTTTCAACTAGTGTACTTAATTAACAGTAATTTAAAAAAATTCTTGTCCAAACTGGGATTGATTGTTTTGTAGTCATCTGTAAAAGAAATATGAGAGTGGCTGGTCTGGATTGAAAATATGTCATCATTTTTGATTAGTCTTTGGGGTAACATTGCAGTTGCTTTTGAACTTGAAGCAATACCTTTAAAAGGTGTTTGAACATGCTGCTCTTGAGTTGAAATATCATGCCTCCCACCTTTGAGAACAATAGTCGTTAATATTTTGTAGTATTAGATAAGGTAGGAATTGCCATAGGTATTTTGTCATTGGGAAGGGTTGTGATCATATTCTCATATCAATCATGAGGTAGTGGTAAGATTTGATTTGTGAACAGTTTTGAAATGATTCTTATAGCATGGTTTTGATGTTGTGAATAAATTTTCTGTAGGGTGACTTTCAAACACAAAAAGAAGCTGCCTGGGCTGTCAGTAATCTTACCATAAGTGGCAAGAAGGAACAGGTTGTAGTGCTCATTGAAAATAAGGTCATCCCTCCACTGTGTAACCTCTTAACAGTCAAAGACACTCAGATTGCCCAAGTGTGTCTTGATGGTATTGGCAATATTCTCAGAATGGCTGGAGAGAACTACCATGTAATTGCAGATATGATTGAGAGTGCAGGAGGTGAGTATCAGTTCTTTTTTCTTTGAGAAGTACTTACATAGTTTTCACTAGACCTGATAATTTGTGGAAATTGACATTTCACACTTAGGAACTTGCACTACAATTTGCCTTCTGGTTATGTTAATTTCCTGCTCTGTACATGTGTTGTTTCTTCTTCTTCAGGTGTTGACAAGATTGAGGCACTGCAACAGTCAGAAAATGATGAAATTTACAAGTTGGCTTTTGAAATAATTGAACAATATTTTTCAGATGTAAGTAAATTTGATTTCATATCTTTGAAAACCAGACTTACAAGAGATGGAAGCAGCAGTTCAGAATCTTTTTGCAGACATGTGAGACTTCGGCTGTTTTGCGGAATTCCACTTTTTAACTAAGTGAATCCGCTACTTTTGTCAGTTTCCGTTTTTTTCTAGCACCTAGTATCCCAACAAGTTATCCTGTCATTAATACATTCATCCTCCTTGCATACAACATGAATTTATCCTAGACTCCCGGTACAAACAGACACCTACTAAATTTCTATCCAATCAGATGGCAAGTTTTCATTGCAGTAGGGCCTACGTATGTAGCTGAGTTCAGTTACCACCTGCTTGCGCACAACAATTTCAGAAACTTGCGCTATTTCCAGGCGTACATTGTCCTGCCGTTTAGCCAGCTAGCTGGCCAGCTTCTGCATGATTTCTACACACTTGTGTGTAAGAGATGCAGAGAAACTAGTGGGCCCAGCCTTATTATTATCCATTGTCAAAGGATTTGTACATCTGTCAGTCAGTGCACATTTCTGGTAATATTTATCTGACATGTGCAAAATACTTTAAAAGAGCCATCCACATTGTTTTTGTAAGCTTTATTTGCATAATTTTGTTGTACGATGCTCTTTTCCTGTGAGTTATTGCAGCTACATGGTTTGCTATCCTACCATGTATTAGGTATGGTCTGAGTGATCTAGCCTATGCAGATGTGTAACGTTTCACAGAAATTTGATTGCAACCAGTCCTGCAATGTTTGCATGCTACGTTTATGAGACTTTTGCTACAAGCTTAAAAGCATTTTGTTTGCATGGGGGAGGGATGCCCAGTCGGGATGGTTGCTCAACGTGATATAGGAGCCTATGATTCAGTCGAAATGAGCCTAACAGTTTATATGCTATGTATAGGTATAGTTGGTCAAGTACCTGACCTAGGCCTAGATGAACTGTTCAAGTGTAAACAAGAACAAATGGCTAGGTGTTGCCTAGGTTTATTAATATCAGAAATGTTATGCTTTTGGTCTATTGTGGTGGGGGTGGGAAGAAAACTGATAAGTAAATTTTAATGTGATTTTGAGGCTGTTAGTTTGAGAGAATGCCAAGAGCTTTTGGGGACTTGACCCTTAATGACCATAGTGTACTATACCATGGCATTGCTGGGCCAGGACCCCATAGTATGCAGTGTCCCATGGGTGCTGGTTTTGCCCTAAAAGTTTCCTCTATTTTTGCGAGTTGCCACCCACGTGCCAGTTTTTGATTCCTTTGTCGTAGTGAGAGGAATCTATGAGATGGTGACGTTGTGCGTGTGTGTGTGTGTATGTATGTATGTGACACTTGGCTTGTAAACACTCTATCTCAAGAACGGTAAACTCAATGGATCTCATATTTTACATGTAGATACCCCTTACTGAGTAGATGATCCATATTGTTTTTGGTGAAGGTTAAAGGTCATTTGGCGTCACCAGAGGTCAAATGGCAAACACCTTGGAAATTGCTTGTAAACACTCTATCTCAAATTGTGTAACTTCAAGGAGTCTCATACTTGGCATGTGCATGGCCAATATTGGTGAAATGACCCCTACTGTTTTTGGTGGTCAAAGGTCATTTGGGGTCACCAGAGGTCAAAAGGTCAAAATTTTGTAAACACAATATCTCATGAAGCATAACTGTGAGAGAAGTCATACTTAGCATGTGGATTGCCTATATTGAGTAGATGACCCCTATTATTTTTGGTGGAGGTCAGAGGTCATTTGGGGTCACCAGAGGTCAAAAGGTCAAATCTTGTAAACTATATTTCAAGAAGCGTAACTGTGAGGGATGATCCATACCTGCCAACCATTATGATTTTGACGTAATTTGTACGATTTTTTCATCCCAGTTACGAATTCTGAATTATAGCCCTAAAATTACGATTTTTTTCAATTTCCGAAACACCTTGGTAAACATAGCTACCGCTCATACCAGCTGATGGTAATTAACACACTAGCTTGCACTGTACTGCAACGCAGGTAGCTCAGCTGGTTGTAGATGCTCCTTCGGTCGCACAAATGCCGAACATGTATATTTATACAGTGTAGAGTTGCGTACTGCCGCGCAGAGCGAACTCTGTTTGCCCAGCTCCTCTTCTTCCCAAACCACTAGGTATATGACTTGGAAGAGAAATATTCCGTACAGCCTGCTACGTAAACAGTTTCGTATAAAGGGACTAGTGTTTGTTACAGCTCTGTCCCTGGGCATGTTTAGTGTGTATAAATCTGCATAGCGCTTTTGCATGTTAACCGTGGCATCGTTCTTTTCGAGCATTCCAGCCTTAACTTTTTAATAATTCAGAATAACTGAGACTGTTCATCAGTAGTTATTTTTTATTATAACCCATATTTTACTGTGTGAAGTGTACACAGCTTTCGGAATAATTGATTCCAGTATATCAGTAGCGAAACTCTGAGTGTTTTTCACTGAGGCCTAACGTTAGGCTACTGTGGTGTTTGTTTGGACAGTTATTGTTAGTATAGGCTTAGACCTGCTCCTACAGTAACTGTATACTCCAGCCTAGGCTAGGTATATATCGACGCAATGTTAAGGATTCAATGGTATTGTTAGTCAGTGCCTGGATTGTTGGATGATGCGTGAAACTTGTGAACTGAACTCTGTTCTCACCTTCGGGCATTTGTATGTTGGAATGGACATTTAAAATGAGCCATTCATGTAAACAAAGTGGATCTCAGAAGTACAGAAAGGAATACTCTGAGAAGTTCCCTGTGCTCTCTCCATCCAAACTTGGAGAGCATCATGCATCAAAGCAGGCTACTGCAGCTGGATTAAGATCCTAGAGTGGGGCCTTGTTCAAGTTGTTCTAGGTTAAAGTTTATCTGTTACTCATTTTGAAGAGTTCAAAAGAAGAGAATTTGGTAGAAAAGGGACAGAAATGGCTATTCTCATGCAGTGGTCCCTACTGTAAGCATGGTAGGAGATGGTGGATGGAATCACAGGCAGTCCTAGTGTTATATAATAAATACACTGTACTATACATAAAGATGAAAAGGTAGGACACTTCTTAGGCAGTCGGCACCAACTTGCCAAACTGAATCACAATTTTTATGCCTTATTCTTAACTTTAACTCTTTTTAATACACAGGCATGTTCAAAACGTGTTTTTCTATCAGTTGAGCAGTATGATGATTCGTTTGCTCCAAATAGTCTTCAATAAAAGGAACTTTTCTCGGCGAAAAGCTCCACTTCACATAGTCATGCCCAACCGTCAAAAATGGAAACGTTACATTACGTAAAGGGAATTTCCCCTTTCCAAATCCGGTTCTCCCATTGAATAGTTTGGCCCCTTGTAATGACGTAGCTACCTGATGTAGCCATGTTATTGTGAAGGATCTCATACTTTGCATGTGGAATGCCCATATTAAGTAGATGATACCTATCGTTTTTGTGGAGGTCAAAGGTCATTTGGGGTCACTAGAGGTCAAAAGGTAGAAAACTTGTTAACACTTTCCCTCAAGAAGGATAAGTGTGAGGGATCTCATACTTAGCATGTGGACTGCCCATATTGAGTAAATGATCCTTGTTTTTTGTTGAGGTCGAAGGTCATTTGGGGTCGTTAGAGGTCAAAAGGTCAAAAACTTTAACATGGTATCTCAAGTAGGATTGCTGTGAGTGATCTCATGCTTGTCATGTGGATGATTCATGTTTGTTACAATATATACTTATGTCAAGTCAAGGAATCACTAAGCCTTCTGGCTTTCTGTTTAGAAACTTCCGAGGTATAGTACATCAGGTTCAAATCAAATGCAATCTGTACAAAATAGTTACCAAACTATGTAGTTCAGGGCTTAATGATGCAAACCTGGCTTGTTCACCCTTTACGGTGCAGCTAAAATATTTGTAAATAAGTCTCCCCATTTAAGCTGAGTGAATAATTTAACAAGTGAGGACTAAACATAATTTTTTCATGGTTAGTAGAATTCCTGGAAAAAAAAAAAAAAAAAAAAAAACCCAAAATACACTCAGAAAAGTGAAATTCTTTCTGCATTTTATTTATTAACACCATATTATAAATTATGGAGCAATTCCAATGTTTAACTTAATGAATAATCACATTTTCGAACATAATAAGCACAGCTGGTTGAGCTAGCTGAACGAACAGGGGAGGCCATGTGCTTTGCACAAACGATCAAGATATTCAGTGAGTGCATTGTACAGTAGGCAATAGTGCTTGACCAGTTATACCATAATTGGTAATTACCGATTACCGATTGTTCAATTACATAATCGGGCTTATGCCCATTACCTATCACCGATTATTAACAGGTATAGGAAGGTCGTGTTTTCTCGTCGTCTATGGCATATCTTGTATTGTACACACACTGTATGATGACAACCTTCATATTGGAGTTGGACAATATTAGGAACAGTACTGGACATTCTACAAAGGGAATATAAGTTTTTGGTTCCTTGCTTTAGCAAAGGAACCTACGTAGTCTGGTTGGCATGTGTGTGTGCGTGTATGAGTGTGTGTCTGTGACACTTGCTTCGGTACGCTCTAATTCAACAATGGAAAGATGAACTAAACTTAATCT
>WURT03181288.1:0-27706 GCA_009936505.3 Holothuria glaberrima | reverse complement strand
AGTATAAATTTGAGGGATGAACCTTGGTGTAACAAAGCTACCCCCTCCCCCAGGCAAGGAATCACTAAGCCTTTTGGGCTTTCTGGTTATTACATGTGTTACAGGAGGTACACTATCACCAAGTCAGCAGTGATCAGTAAAGCTAGAGTATGTGATGCTCAGGTGGTCCTTAAGTTTGTCACCCGTGATATATTTTTCATTGCAGCAGACTGAAGGTGCCAGTCTCAGAAAGGTTCTAACTGGCACTGCCCTCTTTCCCTCTCTCTTGGCTAAACTACTGCAAGTCAGTTTTTCTTAAAGGAAGAAGATGGTAGACAAAAGTGGGTCAGATGGGAGCATGGGCAAATGTTAGTGAGGGAAACCCTGCTGCGAGGAACCATGTTTACATTTGGTCTTCTCACTGCATAAAAAGACCAGATGTAAACACTTCACCTTCTGGCAGGGTTACCCTGACTAGGGAAAACCTCTAAGGTAGCATAGGGTATGGAAGGCCCTGGAAGAACAGGTGGCTGAGGTGTCAGAGGAAGAATGGAAAAACCACTATAAATATGTGTGTTGGGTGGGATGAGGGGTGTGAACAAATAAAATGGGAAATATTTACATTTTAATTATGCTTTTTACAGTATTTTTTATGACTTGCAACCTGCAATTGCTGTTTCTTTTTCAGTTAGAAGGCCTAATCAGCTGTGCCTTGTCTTCCCCTGTTACAACGGAGGTAATTGTACAGAAAATGTTGCTGATTTATCTCCTACATGCATGTGAGTAGATTAGTTGATTATCTTATTTTTGAATTTTAGTGTGACTACAGCTGTTTTCAGATGATTTACATATTTTTTAGTATTTACAGAAGAGATAATTTTGTGAGATTAAAAGCCTTATCATAAACTTAGTTATAATGAATTGAGGCATTGAAATGTGTAGCACAGGTTAGAGTACATCATGATGTAGAGAGTTAGTGTCAGAATGTGTCATTCTGATGACTATCCTTGACTTTAAAGTCTACTTTTGATAACATTGATCAGCCTATTTTTTGCACCTAGCTAGAATATGGTTACAGGTATTTGTTGTTGAATTGAATGCAGTGGTTTTCTAACCTTGATTGGAGGTTTAGAGGCTGAAGTGTAGACTTTGACAGCATTGATCAAGTTATCTTTTGCATCTGTCTACACCTATCATTACGAGGTATTTGTAGTTGAACGTATAGTATGGTAGCTTCTATTACACTAAAGGAAAGACACAGCATGTCATACGATGTGAAATGTTACAAGAACTTTCAATTGTAAAAGTGCCTTGACTTTTTATTTAGCATTTCTGAAAAAAAAAGGTAATTTTTCATGTTTTTGTTTTGCCTAGGTGTCCAACTGGATTTAGTGGAGATGAGTGTGAACTTGTGGAAGGACCAGCTGGAACTGGACCTGGTAAGTACATTTTGTATTAAATTCATAGTCCACCCCTCAAAAATAGTAACATATCAAAAAACAAATTAAGGTGTGGGATTACTGTAAATTTTTCAAAAGGCATTTAAACTTAGACAGTGGGAAGGTCGTTAGTTGCCATCTTAGCAGTCTTTTCTTTTACATTTAAAAAGAGTTGCTTGAAGTATGCAAACAGTCTTTGAGGGCATCAACATTCAAGCAGTGGCTCTTCACGCATTTGTTGAAATTAAAATGTAAATTAATTTTGACCTTGTCGTTGAATCAGGTTATGAAAGGTTTTAGTCAGAAATGTATACAGGAATTGTGATAAACAGATTCTGATTCTTTAGTGTATTTTTTTCACAGTTGATTCAAGCATAGAATCTTTTCAGTAGAATCCAGCTAATTTTGGAGAAGGTGAAAGGTTATTTGGGGTCACCAAGGGTCAAACTGTTAAGGCTTTGTTTTAAAGCACAGTATCTGAAGAAAGAAAAATTTGACCATGAATCTCATACTTTGTATGAGAGTGCCCCACATAAAGCAGAAGAAACTTACTAACTTTGGAGAAGGCTAAAGGTTATTTTGGGTCACCAGAGGTCAAACTGTGAAAGTTTTCTATCAAAGAGTATCTTAAGAAAGGAAACTTGATGAATCTCATACTTTGTATGAGAGTGCCTCACATATAGTATAAACAATCTTACAATTTTGGAGAAGGTTAAAGGCAGTAGGCAGTGACCCCAAAATTGCTTTGAAAAATCTGCAAACTCTTGCAAAGCTCCTCCCAATACAAGTACCTCTGAGGACATTGTGAATATAACTATTACAAACATAAGGTACAGCAAGGAGTAATTCTCCTTGCATTTCATGATTCACTGACCACAAATATTGTCACATGATCAAAATAGGCCTTTCATGAAGTAGGATGACAGGGCACACTAATTCTGATTGGGGTGACTGCATTTTCCCTTAAAATGTTATTTTGGGTCACAAAAGGTCAATTGAAACAGTAGAAAACTTGAAAACTGTTCATACATCAGATATCTGAAGGTTTCTAACAGTGTAGAGTACATGATCTCTCTAAAAAAATGGTGGATGTCAAAAGTTATTTGAGGTCACTGGAGGTCAATCAAGAAACCTTGTCAACATGATACCTCAAGGAAAAAAAGCACCTGTATTGATCTCTTACTTGGCTAGGGGATGCTCCATATTGAGTGCACAATTTGTATTAGTTTTGGTGAAAGGCAAAGGTCTTTTGAGGTCACCAGAGGTCAGGTTGTTAAATACTTGTAAACATGATTGTCAAGTATAAAATGGATCTTTTGTCTGGCATGTAACAGGATTAAAACATCAGGGCAGTCTAAGGAGTTATAATATATCTCATCACTAGCACACATCATTCAATATGATAACAGTAAGGTATGTCCACTCACATCACAAATAAACCTAATATATATGGAAATAAGAGTTCTACACCTTTGACCTCTGACCTTAACTACTTTCCACCTTGGGGCAGCTCTTCACCAAGTTTGGAGAATAGCAACCACACATTTTTTATTCCTTGCCAAAGGCAGGCAAGGAATCTATGCGATGGTGATGTTCTGTGTGTGTATGTGGGTATGTGATGCTTAGCTTGTAAACACAATATCTCAAGATAGCAATGACTGACACTTTTCATATTTGGTATATAGGTTTTTCATTTTGAGAGGAAGAACCCTTTTGTTATGGTCAAAGGTCATTTGACTTCACCATAGGTCAAAAACTGAACACTTTGTAAACAAGATATCTTAGGACAGGAATGACTGACACTTTTCATATTTGGTATGTAGATTAGTCTTGTTGAGAAGAAGAACCCTATTGTTTTTGGTGGAGGTCAAAGGTCATTTGAGGTCACCAGAGGTTAAAATGTGAAAACCTTGTAAGGGGTCTTTTCAAAACTCACCGCTGCGGTATAGAACGGCGGGCCAACTTACCGCTGAAGTCATGAATATTCTGAATGACATCACAGGGCACTCTCGGAAGAGTCCCGAAGATTAAATGGTAGCCAACGGATGGACCTTTGTCCGCGATCACAATAAAAGCCCTGCGCTGAATAGAACAGCTTATTGTGCAAAGAATAAATAGTCCTGGTCTATGCCTATTGTGTTCGGTAGAGTTAAATCCGGTCATCTGGTCATGCAAGCAAGTTTGCTACTTCCGTGTACGACACAGCGAACATACAGTACAGCTCAAAATGAAGTGGACATTAGTAAGGTTTATCGTTAGAAATTTTGCGTTGGAAGAAACGCGTGAGTGCACACACACTGAGCTCTGCCGTTAAATACTGCAGCGGTGAGTTTCGGAAAGCCCCCTAAATGGCTTTTAAACATGGTATCTCAAGATAGCAATGACCTAAACTTTTCATAATTGGTATATAGATTTGTAATGTTGAGAGGAAGGACCTTATTTTTTGGTGGAGGTCAAAGGTCATTTGAGGTCACCAGAGGTTGAACTGCAAAAACCTTGTAAATACGATATCTCAAGATAGCAATGACCAACACTTTTCATATTTGGTTTATAGATTTTTCATGTTGAGTGGAAGGACCCTATTTTTGGTGGAGGTCAAAGGTCATTTGAGGTCAGCAGAGGTTGAACTGCCAAAACCTTGTAAATATGATATTTTGAGACAGCATTGACTGACACTTTTCATATTTGGTGTATAAATTTGTCATGTTGAGAGGAAGAACCAGTTGTTTTTGTTGGAGGTCAGAGGTCATTTGAGGTCACCAGAGTTTAAACTGTAAAAACCTTGTAAATTGCTTATAACACAATATCTCAAGATAGCAATGACCATCACTTCATATATGGCATATAGATTTGTAATGTTGAGAGGAAGAACCCTACCCTTTTGGTGGAGGTCAAAGGTCATTTGAGTTCACCAGAGGTTAAACTGCAAAAACCTTGTAAAGAGGATATCTCGAGATAGCATTGTCACATTTCCAGTCATACAGGCTTCAAAGTGGTCATCACAGAAACATATAGGTTTTATAGGATGGATATGGATGACTATATGGGGCTTTAGAGGATTTTTTTCACAAAAATATGGAGTAAATACAGGAATGTCACACACTAGCAGTTCTATCTTTAAAATTCCTCAAAGTTTTGGATGAGGAAAACACAGTATCTTAGGGGTTAGAGTTAGATCAGGTTTTACGGCTCAGTTTCTAACCAATTGGTTTAAGTTGGGCTGGCCATGGTCTTTTTTCCAGTTGTGGTTCAGCAAACTAATCAACTATACTGTTAAAATGATACAAATGTTATTATCAGTATCACACATGCATGTGTGGTTCATGTGGCAGAAGAGTGTGGTTCTACCATCAAAATAGAATTATGAAAACTAGGCTACAGTAAATATTTTGGTGGAAGGAAAAGGTTAAATTCCCCACATGCTAGTGTATTTGCATGACCCTGTAATGAAGTGTCCATGAAAGTTATTATTTCTGCACACCAAAAAGACACCAAAATTTGCAATATCAGAAGCTGAGAACACAGAATGTGACCATCATGATGGTTTGAATTGGAGGGATACAGTAGTTAATGTGGACAATGAACTGATGCTAATGCCCTGAAGTACACAGACAGAATTCACCTCAGTTCCAGTAATAGTGGAGTTGAGGTGAAGAAAATTATGGCTGCTTAAATAACAGGAAATTAACTGTTAAGACACAATTTTGCTATAAACTATTCACTGTAGTTGCAAGTCAATCTTGATAAGTGTGACATATATTGGTGATGACAGTAAGATCATTGGCCCATGACAACTGTATGGTTGCTACGAATACCTTCAAACTCACTTTTTTTCCAGTAGCATAGCCAGAACTCTCTCAAATGGTCCATGCAGTTTATTCTGTAATGGCCAGCATGGGGCAGGGGTCTTTTGAAAATTTTTTGAATGATTGGGTGTCCTAAGCTTACCCACAATCTGGTGCGCATATGTTATCTTTTTGAAGTTTATTTTCAAAAATTTACATATAGCTAGGTTACAGTACTAAATTAAAAAGAAAATTGACATCAGCAAAGGAGAGGGGCAGCTCCCTCTCCTTCATGGCCCAAAAGCCCCTTCCTCTAAAAATGCCACTGCTCACTTTGAATCTGTACAGCTTGGTAAAACAGTATAGTCTATTTATGTCAAGATGCCCACAGTGTGCAAAACTGTCTGTGCATTAACATACTAAACAACTAAAAAGAGGAAATTTCAGGCCTATGACAAAATTATAGGGAAATGGCAACCTGCCACCAATGATGGGCACTGCAGCACCAGACCCATACATGGATTAGATTTTCCACTTTGCTCTGTTGAATAAATTGAAATGACATCCAGAGACCTGCCATAGTGGAGTTTAGGGAAAACCTCCTTAAAGATCTGCACGTTGTAAACAGTGTACAAGTTCTTATTCTTCAAGGGAAAATTTTAATTGTACAACACTTTGAACTGTAATCAACTGAACTAATGGCTAACTCAGTTGAGGAAAGATGGTATATGACAGGTATTTCGAACCTTTGTACTACAATATTTTAAATTAAAGAATGAGTTTTACACAATTCACAGACCAGCTACTGTATCTGTGCATGCGAAGCATATGTAAGGGTTTTACAATGTGGAGGATTGCATGACTACAGGGGATGCCAGGCAAAGGGCTCTGATCCACCCCCAGTTCAAATGATAGAACTGTGATTAACAGTATCACAAGTGGAGACAAAATGGCAGAATAGTGTACAGTAGTTCTACAGTACCATCAACATGGAACTAAGGAAACCACCTAAGTATTTTGGTGGAAGGACAAGGGTTAAACCCCGACTGTGGTATATTTGCATATTTTGACCCTGGAATCATATGTGTTCATAAATATTTTTATCAGTGCATACACCAAAGAGGCAACAAAAGTTTCAATATTAAAAGCTGTGAACATAGATTGTGACTACATACATGGTGCTTTGAATGAATGGGTAGTTACAGTAATGTGGACAATGTACTTACTGTTGCTTATGTCCATAGGTACACAGACAGAATTCACCACAATCTCAGTTTAAAGGGGTTTGAGATGAAATTTTTTTATTCTTTTTTGCTCCTGAAATAGCGGGCTGAACTGTTAAGACACAATTTTGCTATAAACATTACACTGTATACCATTGCTTAGTAAATCTTGATAATGAGAGAGATATGGGTGATGACAGTGAGATCATATAGGCCTACCGCAACTGTATGGTTGTAATACCTTTAAATTCACTTTCAGTGGCATAGTCAGAAATGTCTCAAGTTATGGTGGGTCATGTAGTATGTTCTGTGATTGCCAGCATAGGGTAGAATGGGGACTAAGGAGACCCCCCCCCAATCTTTGAAATTTTTTTGAAAGATTGGGTGTCCTGGCATGCAATCTGCCAGTGATATTGCTACATGTGTTTAATAGGCTATTTAATTTTAAAGAACTGCATCAGCGAGGGGGAGGGGGAATGGGCCAATACCCCCCCCAATACTTATGCTCACTTAGAATCTGTACAACTTTGCAGGACAGTATAGTCCACATGTCAAGATGTTTACAGTATGCAAAATTATCTGTTTATTAACATACGTTTAACATCAAAAATCTCACATGAGGAAATTTATACATGACAAAACTAGAGAAAAGGCAACTTGGCAAGTGCCCCCACTTGCTACCAATGATGAGCACTGCAGCACCAGACCTGTACATGGATCAGATGTTCCACTGTGGTCAGTTGGGTAAATTAATGAGGCATCCAGGGGCCTGCCGTAGAGCATCCTGGTGGAATTGAGGGAAAACCTAAAAACATCTGCATATTGTAAACTTGTTATGATTCAGTAAAGTACTGAGACTCAATTTTCTCAAGGCACTAAGTTCTTAATCTTTAGGAGAAAATTGTAATTGTACAACACTTTGCACAATCAACTGAACTAATGGTTGTCATATACAGTACAGTAATTAAAGGGGATATATAGGCCTACAACTTTCTGAACAAACATACAGTATAAATTAGGAATATCCCCAGAGTTCCAAATACAGTTGATAACTGCACTTTGATTGACATTCATTCAAGCAATACAGTTTCACTCTGGTTGGTCAACAATGAATTGTACAGTCAGCTGTGTCCCCAATTTAGCTCACACACACACTGTGTTTCATAATATTGTCTTGAGCGATTGAAACTCAGTGCAGGTTACTGTGGCAGTAAGATGTGTAATAAGACAAAAGGTTCAGTGTGAATTGAAGGAGCTAGAAGTTAATTGGTAGGGAGTGTCATTACTGTCTGGTGTGAGGTAAGAGTGCCTTAATGACATGCACTCGTCACCCCAAAGTATATTTCTAGAATGGGGGTATCAAAATTCTCAGTTGGTTACTGCTCTTTGATTGACATCAAAGCTTAAAAATTCAAAAGATGCAGATTAGCTCACCGTCCACACAATGCAGAGAGAGTGCTTGGATTACACAATATAGCATTGTATACTCACCAGAACATGACTGCAATAAAGTAGGTTTGTGTCTGCATAAGGAGGAGCTTTACACAATTATGGAAGGAGCTACAAGTTGCCACATAGTTGGGAGAATTGAAACTGTTTGATGATGATAATTTCCCTTTAAGTCACATCAGATTTCTGGAGTAGACTACAGTATTACAACATTTGTAAGGTTTAAGGCAAGTTTAATAATTAGATATGGGCAGTATTATTATTTACACCTCCTCAAAGCAAGACAGTTCTGAAATACCACAGTGCAACCAGGGCAACATAGGCTGTTCAGTTATACCATAGTTAAGATATTAACACTATGATTATATACACAGGTGTCAAAGGGGAAGGTGGGCAGACAAAATTATTGGACTGCATTGAGGGATTTCCCCCTTTTGGAGGGAGAAAACCCACATGATTCCTCCTAGCAGTAGCCACTGTTGCCTGGAAAAAAAAAACTTGTCAATTGAATATCCCACCCCATGCTAACCCTGTCATAGTGAGTCATTGGTCACTGGTGTGTCGACAAAATGTGTACATTGATGCACCCTTAAGTTTGGTTTGTGACTGAAACACCCCTCAGGCAGAGCAGTGATGCACATTTTTTGATGACATGTAAGCAGACTTGTAATTAAGTCGCGCTCAAGTCACATCCTGCCGACACTGCCCGACTTGAAAAATTCTGGTCAATTTTCCCCCTTTGAAATAACACAGACCTGAGTCAATGACTTGACTCGAGTCCCTAAAATAGCTCCAGTTGACTTGACTTGCTGAGAAAGGAGTGACTTGGCTACATCTCTGTATGTAAGTCACAGAAATGGCTGACAATTTAGACACTACTGTTCTAGGTCAGTGTAGGAATATAAACTCTATCAGGTGTTAGTGGGGTGAATCACTAAATTGACAACTGCAATTATGAATATGCTACAATAGATTGAAAGAATAGTTTGAATTCCCACATGTTTATGTCAACCAAAGTGCAGTTACCAATTGTTTATTCTGGTTTACATTAAAAAATGTATTTGGGGTTAGTACAGTGACCAATTGTTTATTCTGGTTTACATAAAAAATGTATTGGGGGTGAGGCCTGACATAAAAATGTGTGAATTCATACTATGCTTCCAAATATAGGACTATAGGCCACTTTGATTGCTTAATGACATACAAAGCAGAAGACTACAAAGTAAGGCAGACAGAGTGCTTAAATAACAAGACTAATGCAGTATTCAAATCACGCACAGTACTGCCTTCAGTGGAGGGGTTTTGCTTAAGCAGAAGTACTTTTCATTACTAGAATAAATATTTCACCTCTTTTATCTGCTTTAATTATAATTTTATGTGAAATAAATATAATCAACGCATTTATATAAATATAGGCCTATGAGGTAACTAAGCAGCAGGGTTTGCGTTTCTCTGAAAAAGTTGTAATTTTTCATGATAGTATTTTCTTTTATACGACCATTCAAAATTTTGCATCATAATTTTTAAAATTTTTGGTGTAAATGATTAAATATACAGTGCCTACCGCGTTAAGCCATAAATGGCAACGTTAGCATAGGCCTAGCCTATAGGCCTATACTATAGCCTGCAACAACATTAGCGCAACTTATCGATAAATTCAAGTGTGAATGAAATAATTTAATATCAACCTGTTTTTATGATGAGAAATGCTCCTTGGATAATAAAAAATATTTTCACTTCCCTCAAAGGGAAATTTAGCTGAAAATATCCAGTATATTCTGTGCATGATCCAGCAACAGGTGTACCTTTACCTAACGTTAGCGATATCAATGACAAATGTATTTCCATACATTGTACATACAGTATGTATGGCAGTGTTGCCATCTAGAACGTTCGTTGTCACTCGTCAAAAGTTGCAAGACATTGGGATAGACCATTATTTTGGAGGTGTTCTTTTTAATCGTTACTGAAAACTAGTGGAATGCGTAGTGTGAACAGTATTATAATTCAGCAGGTGATTGTTAGTTGAATTTTCTGTCGTAAAGATGGGCAAGTCGAAATTTATATTTACGACTGAATTGTATTTTTGGTCGTAAGGAAAATTTCTCGACGTAAAAAAGGCCTGTTTTGGCTTAAAACGCAAACCATGCTAAGCAGGAACACATTTCATCAAAATTGTGTAATACATATGTCAACCAGAATGCAAAAATTTATTGTGGTTTTGATGAATTACGATTTATTCCAAATAATGCCATGTTGTCCCATCATCTTTCAGTCACTAGTGAAATGCTACACTTTATGTTCATATTTGATATTGGGAATCGCTGGGTTTTTTGCATCTTGACCCCTGGTTACTATAAAGATGATGATCTTGGGAATTCTTGGGCAATTTTGCTTTGGACCTGTAGTGACCCAGATGACATTCTTGGGCATTCTTGGGAAATTTTGTTTTTGACCTGTATGACCCAGATAAACATCTTAGGAATTTGTGGGAAATTTTGCTTTTGGACCTCTGGTGACCCCAGCAAACAATGTGGGAAATTCTTTGGAAACTTTGCTTCATGACATCTAGTAAACTTCAGATGACCTTTTACCTCCATTATAAAACAATAGATTTCTTTCAGTCACCATAAGGTATCCACATACTCAAGTATGAACTCTATCAAAGCTTTTTACCTTCAGTATTATGTTCACAAAGTTCTCAGGACTTGACCCCTGGTGACCCCAGATGAACTTTGAACCTCATAAAAACAATAGGGTTTTTCCCTTACCATAAAGCACCTACAGTACTAATTATGGAATTTTTCCGAGCTTCATTCATCAAGATACAGTATCATGTCAACAAGGTTTTCAGGGTTTGTCACCTGGTGAGACAAGATGACCTTTAACCTCAACCAAAAACCACAGGGTTCTTTCTCTCACCACTATATAAGGCATCTACATACTAAGTAAGAAGTTTGTCCAAGCTTCCTACCTTGAGATATCATGTTAACAAGGTTTTCAGAGTTTGACCCCAGTGACCCCAGATGACCTTTGACCCCCACCAAAACAATACAATTTGTTCTCTCACTATAGGGCATCTGTGTATAAAGTAGTGAGAACTGTCAGTTTACCTTCTTGAGCTAAAGAGCAAAGTGTCACAAACACACCAACACACACATGCATGATGCACATTCACACATACACACCCATGTCATCCTGAATGCATGCAGTAGTTTTCTCTTTTCATCAAAACCTAAAGGCCTGTATACATGAGCAACATTTGCAAAACATTTCCAAAACACTTCACTTGCAGCAAACCTTAAACACGCTTGTTTTCGGTTTGTTGCACAGTGTAGACAGGGTATTCAACAATTTGAAAACATTTTGAAAAGGTTTTAAAAATATTTTCAAAGAAATGTCATGTCAATTCTTTGAAAAACATTTTCAAAATGTTTTCAAATTGGGAAATACCCTGTCTACACTGTGCAACAAACCAAAAACAAGTGTGTTTTAAGCTTGTTGCAAGTGAGGTGTTTTTGGAATGTTTTGCAAATGTTGCTTGTGTATACAGGCCTTAAAAGATAAACACGATTCCAACCGCAAGTATAAGCAATATTTCTCTGAGATAAATAAGGTTTATATATGCAAATGGGTGATTCTTTAAATAAGGGTACCATCTTGTGAATTTGGGTAAAATTTCCAATTCCAGAATTTGAACTTAGCTGTGCAAAACTGATTGTAATTTGGCAAACTAAGCAATTCTTGGTAGTGACTAAGTATCTTATTGGTAATAGATCAAAATACCTTTGGATAATCTGAGTCAAATTGTAGTAAAAATGATGAGTTATCATTTGCAACAAGACACCAAAATGTTACATGCAGTGTTACATGGGGAAACTGTACCTTTGACCACTGTACTATTCCATATTACAGACACAGAAAATGTGGAGCTGCACACATTTGAAAGGTACTATGCAATTGCTTCCAAAATATGCATCTTGCTACTATTTTAAAAATTGGGGGTTTAATTCACACAGTTTATTACAATTTCAATTATTTCATTCATCCAACTTCCATTTTCGTAGCTTATGTGGTTGCCGAGATATAAAATGTTGAAATTTATTCACTTTATTTGAAATTGTAAATAAGTTGTGATGTTTTTTTTGTACAACTCACATTACTGTACCTGCTTTCTTTTCCTTCTGAAATTTAAATGATTAAATAACCTTGAAACATTTACACCCACATTGCACAGAATGTTTTATAAAGAGGGTTTATGTAGCCAAGTCACCCTATAGCAGTAAGACAGTGATTACATTTCTGCACAAGCTTAAAGGAAGAAGGCAGTTGCCCCAAGTTTTATTTTCAGAAATTTGCTAAATCTTACATATCTACTCTTATTTCTCTCACAAATATTTTTTGTAATGTTTCCTGATAAAATCATTGAATATTGAAGGTAAACCAAGGAGTTATTTTGCATACATTGAAGAAATAAGTCACAAAAATATTGTCACATGATTAATCTGAGCCATTCCTGAACTAGTGTACTGGGGTACACTGCTTCAAATTGGGGGGACTGCATTTTCCCTTTAAGCTGCAGTGGCTTTCCAAAACACAAGGAAAAACAAAGACAGTATTGAGTAGTACAAGAATCATTGACATCACAAACTATTGTGCAATCTACCATTTTAGAGTGAGTGAATAAGCTTCAACATTTTATATCTCAGCTCAGGAATGTCCTGTGAAGATGTCAATTGAACCATTCGGATGCATTTTTCAAGCTTTGTAACATATTTTTTTGAAATTTTAGACAGAAACACTTTTCATTAGAAGTCTGTAATGTATGTCACATTCTTAAAGGTCTGTGGACATGTAATAAATTCAGTTGTTCTATTCAACAAAGCTAGATTAAGATCCCCTAAATAAAAAATCTGTTGGAATTATTTCAACATCTTTTACTGTTCTTAAGATATTTCTCTTCAAAGTTTGACCATTTGTGGGAATTGTTCATTAGCTATGGAGTATTGCAGAGTATGTGTTTCTTATGTTAGTACTTTATAAATCATGTTATTAACTTAAATAGCTAGTTTCTAGTTTGATGTTTAACATGGATATTTTCAAAGAACTAAATAGCTACTTCCAAAATTAACCCCTTGGGGCATCCCGAAATTACAGCCGTCCTTGGAATGAAGGCTAAACTAACGAAAGATAAACATAACACCCAGTTGACAGGTCCCTCTCTGTATGTTACAGATTTGCATAAGTAGCCATGTTTATTCATGACGTGGGTGAAAAAGAGTAAAACATGTATTGTAAAATGGTCAGTATTTGATGGATTTTAATGGAAGTTGTGGCAATTTTTTATCATTTTTAAGGCTTTTTACACCAAATAGGCAAGCATCTCATTTACATGTCTACAGACCTTTAAAAAATATAAAGCTGAGTGTACAATTAAAGTAACAACTGCAGAGTAAATGGTGTTTATCTTGTAAATTTTATTTGAAGATGACTACTTTTTCAAATTCTGCAAAGTAGACAAAGTGACCATTTTGGCCATTTTTTCTCTGTGCATTTTTCAAATTCTTTCATGCTCTGCTCAATAGAACTGAGCACTAAGTCAATTTTTTCTTTTAAAAGAAGGCTTTGGGGATGGTGTTGTTGCTGGTAACTTTTGAGGGCCTGTGGTTTCTAGAGTGCACTTAGGGTTAACATTTCTTTCACAATCTAAAATTGGATTCATTTCTTCAAAATATTTAAAATTATGCCTCCCAGACCCACTCTGATTATTAAATAGCTTTAGCTTTAGCTTTCGTGTAATTAGAAAACAGGTACCGCCAACGATTGCTGCACTTGTCTGCAGAAACATCAAACCCTGCCTCCTTCATCTGCCTTCTAATAACATCCCAAACTGCTTTCCTTGGAATTCTTGCATTGCTAAACATACTGTATTCATATTGTCAACGTATATTGTATCAAAGCCAGATTTGCCCCATCAGATGTAAAATCTTGGGAAAGATTGGGTAAATCTGATGAGGTGGAGGAAGAACCAGAGGAAGAGGCAGGGTTCAAAGAGGATGAAGTTGAGGATGGAAATGAATGTGGTGCTGGTGTTAGTGATGATGGTAATAAAAATGATGAGGATGACAATAATGGTAATGTCAATGACAGAGGTGCATTGGACAGTGAAACTGACAATGGTGATGACGATAAGGAGGATGATGGTGCTGTTACTGACAAAACTGAGTTGGATAATGGTACTGACAATGACCCCTCCCCTTGACAAATTTTTGAAAAATTGGGTGTTCTTTCATGCAATCTGGTACCACATATGCTACCTTTTGAAGTAAAATTTGTGTTTATGCAAAATCACGTACTTTTAGGATCTAAAAAAAGAAAAAAGAAAAATTGGCATCCGTGAGGGAGGGGGCATGGCCCAGTGCTCCCCCTTGTGTACGCCACTGCATACTACTTGGCATACAATAGTGTGAACGACCTAGTAAAAATATTTGAGCAGCTTGATAGAAAGTCTAAAAAACAAACAGAATCACTTGTATAAATCAAAATTTGTGGACATGTTGACACTAGGCTATAAGTGCATATATTATTAGTCCACAGAGATCTTAAACATGTTCTGTGGAGATCAATTATAGGAGTATATGTGACATTGTGAGTTTGCAAAAGAAAGATAGAGAGAGAAAAGTCAAAATTTTTGAAGATGTACTGTAGAAAGCCTAGGGTAAAGCATTTATTCCCTTATGGATTTATTGGTTATGATACCAGTTATTCAAATGAAATAACCACTCTCTTTGTTACCTTTGTTTGTACTCTCTCTTCCATGTAGAGAAAGAAATAAAAATTATTTCTTAGGGTTGATGGGAGGGGGACATCACACCCTCTGGCTCCAACAGACTAGAATTCGAAAAAGTACAGTATGACTAATTCATCAACCCAGAATTAATAATTGTCAGGTTAAAGCCCTGATTTCAGTGGTAATTATTTAAAAACTAA
This sequence comes from Holothuria glaberrima, assembly GCA_009936505.3. NCBI lineage: Eukaryota > Metazoa > Echinodermata > Holothuroidea > Aspidochirotida > Holothuriidae > Holothuria > Holothuria glaberrima. The sequence continues at coordinate 12,841 of WURT03181288.1, read as the reverse complement.
GTCTCTGATATTTATCTCAATTATTTTTTGCCTTTTCAATATTAAAAAAATAATGAGTGACTGAAGGAATTAATTTTGATACCTGTAGGTTGAATACGTCTTTAATAGCATTTTTGTAGACCATAATTCAACCACAGATATGTTTGGCTGAATACTATACATACCACTTTCCAAGTGGATCTCATCAGTATTCAACCTCCCAAAAAAAAAAAAAAAACTGGCATTCATATTTTAATTTTTTAAGTTTGTGACTGGTTTTGCTAACCTTAGCTCTCGTTTCCTACAAAGATTGAAGTAGAAAGATCTCAATTGGGGGGGGAAAATTGCTTTTCTCCAGAGAGTCAATGGGATTTAAGAAAAAGTAGAAAGCTATAGCCTAAAGACAGGGTCACAGGGATCAAGAAAAAGTAAAGCTGTAGTGTAGCACTGGTTTAATTAAGTAACCATTTAAATGCATATTACCAAATTACAAGCTCACATCACATGTATTTAGTGTACATCGATCAGTGATTTCCATCTTTTTTTCTGCTCATCGCAGCCTCAAGCTTGCAGTGAATTGTGTGTTGAGCACAACTCCTACCCCCCCCCTCCCCCCGCATGTCCTTAAAATATGAATGAAAATAAAAGAATGTCCTATGACTATGAAATAATAGTGAAAAGAAATTGAAACCACATGGTAACATTAAGGTAATGACAATGTGTGGATACAGGGCATTACAAAGCTATGAGGTTGGGTGCAGGTTCACAGTATATAGTGGCCCATATGCTCGCAATTGTCAAAAAGGTGGTGACTTGATAGGGTATGAGGGTGCTCCTTAGGACAAAACCTCAATGAAACCCTGATAAACACATCTGACACACAACGCTGTTAAACACAACTGGCATCGGACAACCAAAATTAGCAGGCAAACATCATGTTTATAATGAAGTGTGACCCCTGCAATTCTGGAATAAGGAACCCAGTAATAATTATTCATCAGTCAAATTGCCAAGACACAAGGTCTTTATACACTTTAGAGAATACTTATTACCAGATAAAAAAGTTTGACACGTATGCAGCTAGGGTACCCATAAAACTGCAAAATTTTAAACAGCATCATGTTTGGGGAATATTTTTTTATTTTAAAATGATCCCATTTTCAAAAGAACTTATATTTTTATTAAGAGATCCAGTGATTATCCTGAAAAGTTGTTGATTGGATTTTCTTCAGTATGAACATACTACATTTTTTAAAAATCTTCCAAAAAAGAAGTGCCAATTCTTTTGATAAAAGTTTATGTTCAAGGCCTCCCACCAGTGGTCTCTGTATTAAGGCTGTATCTAGGATCTGTCATCTGGTTTATAGGCTTATTATACTTTCAGCCTTCTAAATAACTTAAAATACAAGCTGATACTGTTCTGTTATTTGTTTATGCTTGCATATTTCTCTAGGTATTCCTTCAATTAGGTAACCCCATATAAAGCTCTTGGTAAGTAGGAGCCAGACATCACAAAGAATCAATTTACATTATGAAAAGGATGAGAAAAATAATTGCAGAATGCATTTTCTTTACAGACAAGGAGCCTTCGCCACTTCTGCAACTTGACACCATATATTGGATCCTGATTGCTGTTGCTGGTGCAGTTATTCTGCTGATATTCATCATTTGCATCTGTGGAATTTGTTGCTTACTTTGTCGAAGAAGAAATCCTGACCTCCACCCAGGAAATCCTTGGGTGCCACCTGTTAAACCTAGACCAGGATTTGACGAAGTTCAGATGGAACCATTTAGCCATGATCCTGTAAGTGTTTCGATATTTCTCTTTTGGTTTGAAGGAAAGAGGACCTGCTCAGCCAGTATTTTTGTGTGAATATTTGTATGATGCCTTGCTTGTAACCACCATATTGCAAGGAGGGTAACATTGACAATCTCATACTTGCCATGTGGGAAGTCCATCCAGGAAAAGAAACTTACTGGTTTTAGTCTAGTGAAAGGTCTTCTGGGGTCATCACACATTGCACACTGTAACTACATAGCACATGGATTACCCACGATGAGGGAAAACATCATCCTGGACAGACTTGGTCAAAGTATGAAAACCTTGTAGCCACCATATCTCAATATGAATTATAACAGAAAGTGTCGAACTGTCCTACATTGAGTAGAAAACCCTGTCGATTTTGGTGAAGGTCAAAAGTTAAATTGGTCCACCAGATCTTATTGAAGCTTACCCACCCATTTTAAAGTAGTAGGTAGCACAATTCTTCCTGATGTCACTGTACTCCTTGGATAATGTTCTTTGTTTTTTGTCTGTTTCTTCCTAAAACACTGCACCTTGCATCAAAACGTGATCACCATCTTATTATCAAAGAGTAGGGTTACCAGATGTCCGGTTTAGACCAGGACATGTCCTCTTTTTGATTCCTTGCCGAAGGCAGGCAAGGAATCTATGCAATGGTGATGTCGTGTGTGTGTGTATGTGTGTGTATGTGACGCTTAGCTTGTAAACACCATATCTCAAGATAGCAATGACAGCACTTTTCATATTTGGTATATAAATTGTCTTGTTAAGAGGAAGAACCCTATTATGTATGGTGGAGGTCAAAGGTCATTTGAGGTCATCAAAGGTCAAAAACCGAAAACCTTGTAAACATGATATCTCAAGATAGCAATGATTGACACTTTTCATATTTGGTATATGGATTTGTCATGTTGAGAAGAAGATCCCTTTTGTTTTTGGTGGAGGTCAAAGGTCATTTGGGGTCATTAGAGGTCAAAACCGAAAACCTTGTAAACACGATATCTCAAGGTAGGAATGACCGACACTTTTCATATTTGGTATATATATTTCTCATGTTAAGGAGGTTAAACTGCAAAAACCTTGTTAATGGCTTGTTAACACTATATCTCAAGGTAGTAACAACCGACACTTTTCATATTTGGTATATAGATATGTCATGTTGAGAGGAAGAACCCTATCATTTTTGGAGGAGGTCAAAGGTCATCTAAGTTCACCAGAGGTCCAAAGCCGAAAACCTTGTAAACACAATATCTCAAGATAGCAATGGCCGACACTTTTCATATTTGTTATATAGATTTTTCATATTAAGAAGAACCCCTATTGTTTTTGATGGAGGTCATAGGTCATCTGGGGTCACTAGAAGTCAAAAGCCGAAAACCTTATAAACACGATATCTCAAGGTGTAAGAATGACCCACACTTTTCATATTTGTTATATAGATTTCTCATGTTAAGAAGAAGAAGAAATCTATTGTTTTTGGTTAAGGTCAAAGGTCATTTGAGGTCACTGGAGGTTAAACTGCGAAAGCCTTGTAAATGGCTTGTAAACATGATATCTTGAGATAGGAATGACCCACTCTTTTCATATTTGGTGTATAGATTTTTCATGTTGAAAGGAAAAATCCTATTGGTTTTTTAGAGGTCAAAGGTCATTTGAGGTCACCCGAGGTCGAAACCGAAAACCTTGTAAACATGATATCTCAAGGTAGGTATGACTGACACTTCATATTTGGTATATAAATTTGTCATGTTGAGGAAAAAACCCCTATTGTCTTTGATGGAGGTCAAAGGTCATTTGAGGTCACCGAAGATTAAACTGCGAAAACCTTGTGAATGGCTTGTAAACACGATATCTCAAGATAGCAAAGACTGACACTTTTCATATTTGGGGTATAGTTTTGTCATGTTGAGAGAAAGAACCCTATTGTTTTTGGTGGAGGTCAAAGGTTGTTTGAGGTCACCAGAGGTCAAAGTCGAAAACCTTGTAAACATGATATCTCGAGATAGGAATGACCAACACTTTTCGTATATGGTATATAGATTTTTCATATTAAGAAGAACCCCTATTGTTTTTGATGGAGGTCATAGGTCATCTGGGGTCACTAGAAGTCAAAAGCCGAAAACCTTATAAACACGATATCTCAAGGTGTAAGAATGACCCACACTTTTCATATTTGTTATATAGATTTCTCATGTTAAGAAGAAGAAGAAATCTATTGTTTTTGGTTAAGGTCAAAGGTCATTTGAGGTCACTGGAGGTTAAACTGCGAAAGCCTTGTAAATGGCTTGTAAACATGATATCTTGAGATAGGAATGACCCACTCTTTTCATATTTGGTGTATAGATTTTTCATGTTGAAAGGAAAAATCCTATTGGTTTTTTAGAGGTCAAAGGTCATTTGAGGTCACCCGAGGTCGAAACCGAAAACCTTGTAAACATGATATCTCAAGGTAGGTATGACTGACACTTCATATTTGGTATATAAATTTGTCATGTTGAGGAAAAAACCCCTATTGTCTTTGATGGAGGTCAAAGGTCATTTGAGGTCACCGAAGATTAAACTGCGAAAACCTTGTGAATGGCTTGTAAACACGATATCTCAAGATAGCAAAGACTGACACTTTTCATATTTGGGGTATAGTTTTGTCATGTTGAGAGAAAGAACCCTATTGTTTTTGGTGGAGGTCAAAGGTTGTTTGAGGTCACCAGAGGTCAAAGTCGAAAACCTTGTAAACATGATATCTCGAGATAGGAATGACCAACACTTTTCGTATATGGTATATAGATTTGTCACATTGAGAGGAAGAACCCTATCATTTTCTGTGGCGGTTAAAGTTTATTTGAGGTCACCAGAAGTTAAGCTGCGAAATCCTTGAAAATGGCTTGTAAACACGATATCTTAGTTAGGATAGGCCGACACTTTTCATACTTAGTATGTAGGTTTGTCATATTAAGAGAAAGAACCCTATTGTTTTTGGTTGGGTTCAAAGGTCATTTGAGGTCGCTAGAGGTCAAAAGCTGAAAACCTTGTAAACACGATATCTCGAGATAGCAATGACTGATACTTTTCATATTTAGTATGTAGATTTGTTATGTTAAGAGAAAGAATCGTACTGATTTTGGTGGAAGTCAAAGATCATTTGAAGTCACCAAAGGTCAAAATCTGAAAACCTTGTGAATAGCTTGTAAACAGGATATCTTGGTATGGGGCCGAGTTGGCATGAGGCAAGTTGGCATAGTGGGCGAGTTGGCATAGTGGCCAGTTGGCATTGGGTCAAGTTAGCATGGGTCGAGTTGGTATGGGGCAAGTTGGCATGGGGCGAGTTGGTAGCTGAGTTGTCATGGGGCGAGTTACTGTGGGCCGAGTTGGCATGGGGGTGAGTTAGCCAGTGGGTGAGTTGTCATAGGGGCTGAGTTGACAATGGGCAGAATTGACATGTAGGCTCACTTGTTCCAGGGATCTCACAGTGTCAAGAAAATTCTAAACAAGATTTCAGTACAAAGAAATAAAAGAATTTCTCAGAACAAAAAGTAGTTCGTATGTTGAGTGAATGTATTGTGTCTGTTTGGCTCTTGTCAATTTCCAAACCACAGTACACAAAACATTTTACAAAGGCAAGGAATCACTAAGCTTTTTGGCTTTCTGGTTACTGGTTGGCGCTGGCGTCTGGGCGGATTTGTAAAATTGCCCAAAATGTCCGGATTTTATGTATTTCTCACGTGACCTGACGGGTTTTCCCTAATTTTGCTTTGCGGGCTAAATATTTTAAAGCTTCACTGGTCGTATTATAGCCTGACCAAGTAATATGCTGAATAACAGTATCCTACCTCATATTTCTTCAGAAATACAAGGAATATAGAATCTCCATACCCACGTCCCACATTTGCATTTGTACTACTTCACTTGTAGCGATCGCAAAACGCATCACGTGGGCCTACCTACTGTTGTACAATAAATACGGCGTCTACTACCTTCGTTAATGAGCAGCACAGTCTGACAGCCGCGTGTTCTGAGATGGGAGGGCACGCACTGAATGACTAATTGACTGGATGTACACCTATGCCTTGTATAATCAAACTATCTTATGTACATAAAGTGTTTGAGTGATGAAATATATTTATGAAATTCTTTGAATTTATAAAAAATGTGTTTCAGTTTTCATCATCAAATTGTAATAATATAATGATAACATTTGGCTTTTATATAGCGCTTTACAGGTATTCTCCCATTCACTGGAACCAGGCTTGCACTCCAACAATTCTGGAGCGTATTTGGCAGCCATGGAAGGTGCACAGTTGTGCCCAGGTCCTCACAGGTCCCCAGTTAGCACCTGGGTGGAGGGGGGCAATCGAGGATTTGATTAAGAATTAAGTTCAGAGTACTACTCATTGTATATAAATGCATGGTATGGTACCCTCCTATTTGTCTGATTATCTGACTTTGCATGTCAATACATGTTATATACCTTGCGTTCTAGCAATACACTTACCCTCACTCTTCCCAGGACTAATTTGAAAACCTACGGTGATTGTGCCTTCTTGTCATGTGGGCCCAAGCTCTGGAATTGTCTGCCCCATTCTATGAGGAGTTCTCCCTCTCTCACACAGTTTATTTAAAGACTCATTTTTGATTCCTTGCCAAAGGCAGGCAAGGAATCTATGCGATGGTGATGTCATGTGTGTGCACACTCACAAACATGCCCTTAACCGGCGAGAGCTCGGCTCTCACACATCTTTCGTAGCTCATGCCTGGCTCGAAACTGGTGTAGCTGCCCGAAAATTCGGCCACTGCCATGAGAAGTCACACGCGGCTGCACCTGCCTGCCTTGGAGCGCAGCCCACCCTCAAGCACGTAGCTCACCTTGCCAAATTCGCGGGCAGCTTCACTGATGTGTAATTCCCTCACATTCCCTATCGGGTCCTTTCCTAGTACCATGTAAGAAATTGGATGTGAGTATGTGTGTACTTGTGTATGTTTGTGACACACATTGTAATCGTTATACCTCGAGATAAGAATGACAGACACTTTTCATATTTGGTATATAGATTTGTCATGTTGAGAGGAAGAACCCTATTGTTTCTGGTGGAAGTCAAAGGTCATTTGAGGTCACCAGAGGTCAAAGGTCGAACACCTTGTAATCCGGATATCTTGAGATAGGAATGAGTGACACTTTTCATATTTGATGTATAGGTTTTTCATGTTAAGGGGAAGAAGCCTATTGTTTTTGGCAGATGTCAAAGGTCATTTGAGGTCACGAGAGGTCAAAGTCCGAAAACTTTGTAATCGCGATATTTCAAGATAGGAATGACTGACACTTTTCATGTTTGATATGTAGATTTGTCATTTTGAGAGAAAGAACCCTATTGTTGTTGGTGGAGGTCAAAGGTCATCTGAGGTCATTAGAGGTTAAACTGTGAAAACCTTGTAAATGGCTTGTAAACAGGATATCTTGGCATGGGGCCAAGTTGTCATGGGGCGAGTTGGCATGGGACGAGTTGTGGGGCGAGTTTGCATGAGGGAGATTTGGCATGGGGCGAGTTGGTATGGGGGCAAGTTAATATCGTGCTGAGTTGTTATGGGGGCGAGTTGGCATGGATGCAAGTTAGCATGGGGCTGAGTTGCCATGGGGCCGAGTTGTCATCGGTCCGAGTTCCAAACCACAGTACACAAAACATATTTTACAAAGGCAAGGAATCTCTAAGCCCATTGGCTTTCTGGTTTTAAGGTTGCTTTTCGTTAGGGTTGTACAGCACTATGGAATAATTTGTAGATTTTAGCGCTCTACAAGTTCATTTATTAATATTTATTGTTAATACTGAAGGTGACATGTATGTAGATTCATCATTCATGTAAGTTGCAGTGATTTGGTTAACTTCCTGTCCCATTGCAGGATCCATTTGATGATGTGGATGGAGGTAGACGTACCCCACCAATCTATGGAAGCAGAGGCAGGGATAATATGGCCTATTTAGATGATGAAAGGGACCTTGAGTGGGGTCCTTCATTCCAAAGACAGAAGGACCTAGTACCACGTGTCCAACCACGCCCAAGAATTTTTGATACAGGTGGCCTTCCTAACCAATTTAGTAGTGGAAGAGACTATCCAGAGCTTTACTAATAACTCTTTGAGGAAGAAGAAAAGAAAGAAGTTTGATGTCAGTGTTCTGTAGAAAAATTACTTTATATCCAGCAAATGTCAGAATTTTATTTGTCTTCTAGAAAAGTCAAAATATCATGTCATCATTTTCATAAGAAGTAACAAAACTTTGAAAAGATAATATGACACTGAAACAAGTAACTAATCATTATCTTCCATAGTTTTTAACTGTCTGCATTTGTCATACCTGGAATGCTGCAGACTAATATGTGTGGAATCAAGCCCATATTGAGCTGGGCTCATAATTTGCCTGGAATGGAAGTCACCTGCAGTCAGTTACTGGTCGAGACAGTCTATGAGCTTACCTTCTGACAGTGACCTAATCAAGACACTGTAGGCCTACATTGTAAAAGAGCATTAAAACATATTTAAGATACACTATTTCTTATCACATATAGTAGACCAAGGGTGGACTCAGAATTGGCCCAGATTATGGGTCACTGAATCAAAATTGGCTCAGACTTGGTGGGTTCGGGACTCTTTATTGGCATTAGGGAGTAGGAACAACTGGAATCAGAACAGGCTCAGACTCAGGTCAGGCGGACTTTGACACAGCCCTGCCTATTTTCTGGCCTGTAGCCAGCTTGCCAATTTTAATAGGCTCTCGTATTGATGGTGGGTGAGGGGTTTTTTTCTGAAAGGAGGGGGGTATTTGCATGTAGCTGTCATTGCGTTTATTACTGAAATGGAAGATTTGAAACAGAAAGTGGGGAGGGGGCACAATACCCCCTTCTCCCATTTGTCCCTGTGGCAGCAGGCCCAGTTTGAGCATCATCTCTTGACAGGAACATGCAAGAAATCTATCATACAAAGTTGTAAATTTCATGTTTCTTCTTCTTTGTCATGTTTTCTACCTCAAGGGATAGCAGGTGTTTGTCAGTATCATGCATATTTAAAGCTGTTGACCTACAGAACATGTGCATTTTATATTCAATGGTTTTGTATACCACCAAAATATAACAAAATAACATAAATACTGTTAATATTAAAGAGCCTGTGACTTCATTCGCACACTTGTTACTGGTAAGTATAAATTGGAAAATTAGAAAATGATAGCTGCTTTGAAGATTTAGAAAAAGTGACATTTCAAACAGACAAGATATGATGATGCAGTCAGGGTGGTAACAGACTTTTCTTTTCTCTCCCATACTTGAATGAAATTCAAACCTTTTGCATCTTCCCTGAGTTTGAAATTTGTAAAATTTAGAGGTACTTTCAATATTAAAGATAAAAAAGGGTTAAAATACAAACAAAAGCCTGATAGCCATGGGGCCAGAATCATAAAGAATACTTTTGTAATACGCACAAGTTTGGTAGGTAAGACTTGTTAAGTCGGTATCCATAATGTAGAGGTGTGGTTAATTCAAGCCCACTGCCAATAAGGGCAGCGATTCTTTGTTATTCCAGCCCCTAGATCTTCTTGTAATAGTACTTGTCCAGAAAAATTGACCAAGATATTCATAACAGGGAGACATTTTGATTTTCAAATGGAAGATGGATGTATTTATTGCAAATTTAAAAGAACAAAAAAAAAATGTGAATATGTAATTAATCTAAATTAAGAGTAGACTTATATACAGTTTGAGTTAATATTTTGAAACAGTCAGATGTGAGAAAATGTTAGACATGTGACTGCTGTTAACAACTTAATGAATTCTACTTAATTTTTAGCTCATACAGTGTACACAGTACATGTGCAAGGTTATAAAATTTAGCAGATGTTGTCAACTTTTCAACAAAAGTTTTCAGCCTTTAATGTGTGGAGATTTTGGGCTAAAATTTTGGTATGATTGTTTGTCAATAGAGCATTAATACTTGCCTATTTGCATGCCAGTATAAAAAAGTTATAGTTTGGTTTTGAAGCTGTTTTTGTAGGGCTGAGTTCACTGTGCCTGCTAAACAGGTAGCTGTTTATTCATAGTACTGATAGCAGTGTACTTGGTTGTGTGTTCAGTAGCTATCTTGCAAATGCCTATGCAGGGTGTTTTGAAATCTGACCCATTTAACACATCAGTCGTTGTTCATCAAGTGACCTTTGCAATCACAATGCCTTAAGGTTAACTTAAAATACTGTTTCATCAAGATTTATCAAGCAGGGAGTTCCATGCAGCTCCCTGCATTGAGCAGCTACTTGATTCATATCAAAATTTGAAGCAACTCTGTGGTCAGTTTGGCTTACAAGAAAGGAAGAAGGCTTAACCTGTTGTGGGGATATCTCCCATTTTGTTCCTACATGGATCAGTTGAGTTGATCTATTCATGTAATTGTAATAACTGTTCTGATTTCAACTGCAGTAGGAGCTTTTTGAGTCTGTGTTTTGTTTTGATCTGTGCAAACCTATGCAGTGTTTACTTGTGGAGTTGTAGGTGTGACTAAATTAATGTACTTTGCAATACTTGAACAGTTTGGGTGCATCATACAAATTTAGTTTTTTTTTTTCAGTTTTGCTTCTAATTACAGTGTATAGCCTTAACAGGCTTTCTTGATTTTAGAAAATATGTAGTGATATTTATAGATTTGTCATTAAACTGTGTCAGTTGTAGTGTTTACATGCCTTAACACTCTTGTGATTTTTCAGTTACCTCATGTCAAGAAATGCCCCTTACAGATTTTGACAGAAATTATGCAGCCATGAATGCAAGTTTTATTCCCAGAGGCCTCTTATCAGTTACTCTCATTTCCTGCCTGCTGATCTTATCCCTTAAAGCAGACTATCTTTCCCCAGAATAGCCATACACAGAAGAGCATTACCAGAAGTTGGTACACAGAAGAGCATTACCAGAAGTTGCCATGGTGATAATCTTCTAAAGTTGTGAGCAATGCTAGCAGTCCTACACAAGCCTGATAAGGATCTTTGCCGAGTTAATGACTCGTGAACCAGCTATAAACGTTTTGCTGAAAACACGATGAAGGGCTCATTGATCAGAAAATTAGAAGTGTTCGATTCTGTAAGGGGCCATTTCATGGCATGACTGGGTTTTGAGTTCTTTAATTATTACGCTCTTCTCTTACCTTTTGCCTTTGTAAGGTAAGGAGCTTTTGTGGAAGCAGATGAATAAACGATAAAATTTGGTCCTTTGAATTCCTATTTTTAACAGACAAGAGAAATCAAGTGAGCTAAAGAGCAGCATATTGCTACTCTAGTTCTTTAAAAATTGTGTTAAATGTGTCTCAAATGCTTTTAAGCTGAAGTTGCATGTCTCTGGTTCTAAGTAGGGTAGAAGAGGGGGTAGGGTGAGAGTTATGCAAAACTCCAATAGCCAACTCTTGCAGTCATTTTGGGTTTTCTTTACAATTAATCCTTCCATGTTTCTTGATGTCCCTCCAATATTGTTTACCATATCTTGAGGTAAATACTTGAAGTCAGGGATCATCTTTCGTCACCCTGCAGAGGTCAAATTCTCAGAATCATTGTAAACAAAGTATTCGAAGATTGGGTGCCCAGGTGCTTTTTTTTTTTTAGCCTGGGTATGTTGACACTTTATACTGAGAATATTGAATAGTAGTAGTATCAACTTTCTTGAAGGTTAAAGTTCATGTGAGATTACCAGAGGTTACAATCTGTTAACCTTGGAAAACAGGAATATTAAGGGAAGGTAATACTTCAGGTTCCCATACATCTGTTTTGTGTATTGGACCTGACTAACAACAGCTGGGTTTAACTTAATGCTAAGGGTATGGTATACAAATGTTGTCAGACTTCTAGTGAGTTGTTGTATGTGTGCAACATGATTGCACAATGCTTGTATTTGTCAGTGGTTTTGTGCTCATATTTATTATAAAGAATCCATGTATTCTCATCATTGCACTCACCTCTTCACTCATGATGTAGCCAAAAAATACTTGGGGGGGGGGGGGATAAGGAGGGAGGATCCTTGGTGAGATCACTTATTTCATTGGGGAATTGAATAAGGTATGCAATATTTCACTGTGAGGTTTCCAATTTCCATGTTCCATTGGAGAAGGGGGTTTAAAGACTTGTGAAGGGCCAAGTCATTTTTAGCTATGCCACTTTATCTAACAAGCCCTTGGGGTGATGTGATGAGGATGTAGCTAGGTAGCATTGCAATATTTTAAGAGTATATGACAAGTCATTCACCCCAACCTTATGTTGAAATAGGGTCTAGTTAATAAATCCTCAAGTTTTTATCTTACTTTCTTTTTTTAACATTTTAGAGCATGAATTTTGCATAGAAAGAAAACCCAATGAGTTGTCATGCATGAATGGGTGCAGTTTGGTTTCAAAAATATTCATAATTCCTTAGAACTACCCATACATGGGGTGACTGTATGCATTTGCCCATGGGAGGTTAACTTTTATTAAATATTATTTAAAGAAGCACAGTTGGTCGCTGTAAAGTGTATTTGTTACATATAAGATACTTTGTAGGTTTGTACTTCTTTATGTTTTGGAAGCAAGTATAAATACTCAAGTTGAAGAGTATGTGTTGTTTTACAAATTAAGTAGAGGTTGTTTCTTTTTGGTTCCTTGCTTTAGCAAAGGAACCTATGTAGTCAGGTTGGCGTGTGTGTGTATGTGTGTGTGTCTGTGACACTTGCTTTGGTACGCTGTAACTCAACAAGGGAAAGTTGGACAAAGCTTAAACTTGACATATAGATCTGCCGTAGTGAGAAGGTGTGCCCTTTCGTTTTTGGAGGATGTCAAAGGTCCCTGGGGGCAAACAATAAAAACCTTGTTAACAGGATATCTCAAGAATAGGAAACGTAGATAGATTTCATACTTGGTGTATGGATGCGTTATTGTAAGAAGATGATACATGATATTTTTGGTGGAGGTTAAATGTCATCTGGGGTCACCAGGGCTCAAACACTGAAAACCTTGTTAAAACACAATATCTCAAGTTAAGAAGTTTGGATAGATTTCATATTTGGTATGTGGA